>RJWM01006103.1:0-86825 GCA_004363535.1 Dasyprocta punctata | reverse complement strand
TTTCTTCACTTAAATAAAATTAAAAAAAAAAAAAAAGGCCTTTCTATTACTTCTACTTTAAAGCCTCCAAATGTTTTCTCATGTTAAGCACATTTTACAGGTCAATAATGCTATATTGTAGATAAAAAAGAAGTGAAACATTACCATTATGGAAGCTAAGAAGAGAAGAGATTTTGACTTTTCTGAAAGAACATAATTAAGTTGAAAGGTTGGGCCTCAAAATTAGGTCTTCAGGAACCAAATTAAGGGTTTTTCATAAATATGTCACTGCTCTACATTGGCAATAATAAAAGCTACAGTATAGGAAGATCTAAACTATCATCCTTCAAAACTAAGAGCTCAAGAATTTCCCTACGTTTAGGGAGTTCAGAGGGATGTAATGCTATACCAGTTATCTAGAATAGGATTTGCTATTCTAAAACCAGAATAAAGTACTCATTTATAGTAAACAAAACAAAACAAAAACAAAACCTGTACCTCTTCTAAGATTTACTGCTAATAATTTAACCACAATCCCAACTAAATTTTGATAGCCCCAAATAACATGATGCTGGAATCAGTTTTTAATCCCTACCACTTAATTCTGTAAGAGTCCTGATCTACCTGCCAAAATAATATAGCTACCAAAAGTTCTAAAAGAACTTTTATTGTTAATGTTCCTGCTTTGGTATTCATTTTATTATTATGAAGTTTAAAATCCTAACAAGAAAAATTTCAAAACTTGAACCATAAGACACTGAGAGTGATGCCACTTTATACTCTAGAGTAATTTCTATGAAGAGTGAAATTAAAATACATAGGTATCTGAACTTTTAAACTTAACTCCCAATCTTCACAGTGTCATAGTTAATAATGTTTCTACTTCAATGACAATTATGTTATTCCTACCTATTCTGTCATGAGTTATATCAAATAAATAAAATGGCACTAATATTAGATACTATAAATTAAATAATACATCAATATGGTTATAACTGCCAAAGTTTAAACTTCCGCTATAGATGCAATAAATACATCTACAAATGTCAATGAAACATTACATACTAGCATGTTTACAACTATATAATTTTATGTGAGTTTATATATGTTCAATTTTTGGTCTATGATACAATAAAGATATTAGAAATTAAATACAGAGCCATAAATTCAGTTCAGTGCCAGAAGCGCCTGCCTGGCAAGTGTGAGGTTGTGAGTTCAATCCCCAGCACCAAAAAACAAAACAAAACAAAACAAAAAAACCCCAAAACAAAATTAATTAACTTTTAAAAAGGTATATGGTTAGCAGAATTAAAATCCATTAATTGTCTGTGAAAAAGTTCACCTGAGTATCTTTAATATGACTAATGACTTCACACCTTAACACTATACAAAAGAATTTAAGAAAATTTTCTACTTATTTTGCAGTTATTTCCCTGAGCATTACATGCGAACAATATGGTTAAAATATAATCAATATTCTCTCTGGCTCAAGCTATGTATTTGTAAAATGGGAAATTGTTCCATTGTTACGTACCTTGACATAGATCACAGGGAGCGTCTGTTTGGCTCGACTGTAGTGTCTGGCAACTCTGTACACTGTTTCTGGAACGTAGTCCAGCACCAGATTAAGGTAGACCTCATCCTTCTGAAAGAGTTCATTTAAAAACAGAAATAGATTAGAAACTAGGCTTTAAATATTCAAGTTAGAGTAAGTTTTCTATGCATCTAAATATTCTGGTTTTTAAAGAAAAAAAATATTTCATTTTAACTACACAAAAATTACTTTGGAAAATAACTGTAACAGAAAAAACAAGTATACCAGATCTTATTAATAGTAATTCTATGTTAGAAACATAGTCATCTCAATACCCTTAAGATTACCAATCATATGTAAACTATTATTTTTGTTACTATGAGTTTAGAGTCTGTATCTATTATCATAAACCTTCACATTTTCTAGGCTGAGCATCATTGTCCTTATATCCTATCAAGAAAGGTAGTACAGCAATAAGGACAGTATAGAATTGGGAACTGAGAAAAGGATTTTTAGCCTCAGCTCTCTATCTAATTGGTATATGCAAGTCACCCTCTTTAGATTTTGGTTTCTTCTACTACAAAATGAAAAGTTGGGACTAGAAATTCTTCAATATATCTATGATCTCCACAAAAAAGATCTGTGGTTACCAATCTGTCTATAATTTATAGAACAACCACATGTACCCTGTAATTAACCGAAAATAAAAAGTAACTTACAAGGCAGTGGATGAATACCATATTCAAACTTATTAAAAGGTCATATATCTAAATATCCATCATGAACAAGCATAAACACCAATCCAAATGAGGAGAGAGAAAGAAAGGACCCTTATGAAACAAGCAAGAAAAAAGAACAGAAGACTCCCTTTTACTATGTTCACGTAAATCAGTATCAGGTAGGCTGAAGAAATCAAAGTTGAGAACCACAACTGGCTCCTGAGTGGGAAAAACTGTAGTGAAAGAAATTTTCATATACTCATAATTTATATAATCATCTTATCTAGCAAACTGAAGTACCGAGTTTCCATTTTTAGTACTTCACTGAGCATTTCAGATAGCTCCACACCAGAGGAAGTAGGTTGCAGATATAAGAGAGACATTTGAATTGAATATTAAAGAAGCTAGCTAGCATTCATTCATTCATTCATTCATTCAGACAAGGTGCAGTTCAGGTTGGCCTTGAACTCACCATGTAGCCTAGGTTAGTCTCAAACTTGTGGCAATCCTCCTGTCTCAGCCTCCTGAGTGCTAAGATTACAGGTATGTGCCATCATGCTGGGCAAAAGCAGCATTTTAGGCAGAGAGAAAACTATACTCAAGGTGTAAGGTCAAGTAGGGCAGGAGAGCTCAGTAAGTAGTCTGGTGAAACATCATGCCATTCATTGACCTTACCACCCTTTCATTATCTCTCACTCTTTCATGTTCTCTCTTCTACAACCAATTTAAGGGTAACCAAACAACAGCAATGACTTGCTAGGTGTTTTTTATAAAATTTTAATGGGAACGAGCTATGTCCATTCCGTTAATATTATGTTACAGCTTGTATCTACACATCCTCCCTCAAGTGGTCATAGGCGGGAGTTTCAAAGGTGGCTGGATTAGGGTCTGTGAACGTGGGTTAAAGGTGTGATACTGGGATTAAAGGTGTGGGTGGCACCAATCATAGACCATAGAAGGGACAGAAAGGCAGTCTTGCTGCCTCAATGTCTACTGCTTTCTGTGTGCCATACCATGAGCTGTTTCTCCTCTGTGAGGTCCCTCTGCCATGTCACACTTCCTCAGAGCCAGATGACTATGGACTGAAACCTCTAAAAACTGCGAGCTAAAATAAACCCTTCCCCCTTTAACTTGTGAGTTATCAGGTATTTTGTTCCAGCAAGGAAAAGGAACTACAACACAGTGGTTGCTTTTGGGCTGCAATGGCAGGAGTTGTGACTATGACCTACAAAACCAAAAATTACTCTTTAATAAGAGTAGTTGTAGTTTTTGTACAACTCTGGTGAAATTCAGCATTTTGCACACTCCAGGTCTGAAAACAAACAGGTGAAAAGGTCTACAAAGAAACCCACAGTTGTGCTGACAGGCCTGTTTAAAAAGTAATTATCAAGAAATTTGATTGCCTCACAGATAAACTATACATTTGCCTAACCTATTCACTTTCCAGACTAGTACTTCATTTCTTCTGTTCGCCTCTAATATCCCTTTCTTTGCCCATAACCTCAGCCTAAGAACCCTGCTTGCATCACAAAATGTACTTATTCCCACCATAACCATCCATCTCCATAACCTCTTCCCTCTTCACTGCTGTAATTAGAGGTAAGTTGACCTTTTCCTTAAGCAAACATTACATTAAGCTACTTAGATAAAAAAAAAAAAAAAAACTTCATTCTGCTTTTTGAGTTGTTTTGGGTTCAAGAATGACCAGATGGAAGGTAAGGAAGAAACAGGAGGCAGTTAACTTATTCTTACAAAATCCCTGGTCATTAAAAGTATAGACAGAACTGGGAGTTGGTAATCCAAGGAGAGGCAAAGACAGAGAAAAAAAATCCCAACATGACAATGCAAGAAGAAAATTCTACACCTAACTTCATATGACAAGTGAGACAGAAAAAGGCAGGTGCAAATCAATAGTAGTGGTATTTGTAGTTCTAGGTATTTGAGAGCCTGAGGCAGAAGGCTCACTTCAACCCAGGAGGTTGAGGCCAACCTGCGCAACACAGTGAACCTCTGTCTCAAAAACAAATAAAACAAAACCAAAATAAAACACAGTGCACTAAAAATTTGTATAAAATTATCATCAAGTTATATCTATAAATTCTATATAAAATTTAAATGAATTTCATGTTTAGAATTGAACACCATCCCCAAGATAACTCATGATGCACATGCAAATATTCCAAAATCTAAAACACTTCTTGTCCAAATCATTTCCTATAAGGGGTATTTGACCTGTTTAAGTAGAATTCAAGGAATGTGTTAGCACAGATGTCAAAGCTTTTTTTTTTTTGTAAACTACTATTCAACGGCAAGGTGTCCTTAACAAACCATTTGACAAGGTTAATCATGATATATTCATGAACAACCTGGTGATGTGTACAGCACAAGATTAAAATTTATTTCAAAAAATGTATTTAATCTCCTAAGTATAGTAAGTGTAATGGTGTAGGTAAACTGTGTAATGCAATAAGGGGCAATGGCTGGTACAGTAAGGAAGGAAAGGAGAAAGGGAGGAAGAATAGAAGGAAAGAAAAGAAGGAAAGGAAGGAAGGGAAGGAATGGAAGGGAAAGGGAGGGAGAAAAAAAGAGGGAAGGAGGGAGGGAGGGAAAGAAGGATAGAAGGATGGACAGATGGATGAACAGACAGATGGATGGAGCAGATCGCACTAATTAAATAAAACAAACCGCCGGGGATTTAGCTCAGTGGCTTAAGCACCTACCAGGCAGGTGCGATGTTGTAAGTTCGATCTCAGGCACCAATAAATAAATAAATAAATAACCACAGAACAGATTTGACAGTTTACAATCTTTGATTTCAACACCACCACCTAAGACTGACACAAATATAGGAAGAATGCCTTAAAATGGAATTTAAATTAGAATTTTATAATACCCTAGATTAAAATCAAAGTATCCATTTATTATACAGAAAGAGTGCAGACACATTTCAAGTTCAAAATTGACAGTACTACATTTGAAAGTTAAATGATAGGTATAGCTAGAAAGAACCGAAAAGAAATCAACTTGAGATACTGCTAATAAAAAAACAATGCAAATTTACCATGTGGCAGAAATGGGCACAGATCAATAAAGATAGCTCTATTCTAATTTGAACAGGACAGGTGTCATTTTAAGTACTGATGATATTCCTATTTAGGCAGCATATTTTATTCGTAATACTAGCAAAGCAGAATACATCAAAGGAATGTTAATAAAATGATATCTGCTGTAGGTTCAATGCTCTAATTTATTTTAGTAGGAGAAACATGGGAGTTCAAATACATGCTATTTTTAAATTAAATAGCCACAGGGATAATCTCTAAGGGGAAAGTGCTCAACCACAGGAAATGTCATATACATAAAAACTAGTATTTTTACAGTTTCAAAATATGTTTTATTTGGAGGTTCCTAACAAATGATAATTCAGGAGCCTGGGGACACTAATATTTCAAGAAGAAAGAAGGGTCACGATTAAGTATTTCAGCACTTATAATTCTCTGAAACATGTGAGATCTGCTTTCTTCTTAATGCATTCTGTCTCACAGTGCCTGACTGAATTTTGGAAAAGTCACAGATAAGTTGTAAATTTTAAAAGTCAAATGCAGCACATAAAGAGTATGATTTCAGATGCAGATGTGAAAACACTTAGTTCACTAACAACGAGAAAGCACTAACCTCAAAGAGCTGTTACTAGGTTTCCAAAACTGGCTGACAGGTTCTTTGAATAGAATCTTCTATTATACAACGTAGATCTTATTTGTAAACTCCAAAAAATTACATGATGGATCATTTAGGGAGCATGTTTCACAATGGCTTTTTCTTAGTTACCAGTATTATCACTATTCTCTAATCAGTTACCATCATTCCTTTATGAACTCCACATTAAAAGTATACAGGAGCCGGGTGTGGTGGCGCACATCTTTAATCCCAGCACTCGGGAGGCTAAGGTAGGAGGAGCGTTGTGAGTTTGAAGCTGGCTTGATCTACAACGCGAGCTCAAGGCCGGCCTGACCTACACAGTGCGACCCTGCCTCAAAAAACCAGGGCCGGGAGTTTGGCTCAGTGACTTAAGTGCCTGTCTGACAGGCGCGAGGTTATGAGTTCAAGCCCCGGTGCCGCAAAAAAAAAAAAAGCATACATGAAAAAATTTAACTGACAAACTTGATCTCACCTAACAACTCAACAACAGCAGGGATAATTTCATCTCATCTCTGAAAAAATAGAAACTACGATGATGCTCTTATCCCCACCTGACTTCTGAGGTCAAGGAAACAGAATGGCTTGAGGCTGCAGCTTTAAAGAGAACCAGGATATATCATTCTAAAAGTCTCAAAGCATGCCAAGCAATGTTTCGAACCATAATGAAACATTTAACACAGCACCAGGGAGGCAGGATCCTCCTCTGAATTGGATCAGGATATCTTAGCTGCAAAAAACTTCAAAATACTTTTCTTTCCTTTCAAGGGTGTAGCAGACTGGCAAGAAAAGGGAATAATACAACAATAAAGGTGTATGGATTAGCTTTTTGCTTGGGAACTTGGAGGACAAATGGAAAAAGGGAGGGAAGCACTAAAAATACAATGAGTAAGCCTAGCTTTATCCTTGTCATATCTTAAAACAAAATAACATCAAAATTGTCAAAAGTTTCTTGCTAATGACATGACAAAAGCACTGATCTGTTTTTTCAGAAAAGTACTGACTTTCTGAGAATCTGTAAGAAAACTCAATATTCTAACAGAAAAACTAGAAAGGACTGTGACTACATGGTCATACAAACGGGCAACAAAAATAGACAAAGATGTACAATATTACTTGTAATTAAAGGAATTTAATAAACGCACACACTAAACTACAACTTTTCTCCTACCAAACAGGACAAGAAAATTCAATCTGTAAAAACTAACTAGTAGAAAAGAGTAATGCCCAACATGCACAACCTGATTCTGGTGAAAGCCCATATTCACGCAACCTCATAGGAAGACAACAGGTTAATATACTCAAAAGTGAATATACACAGACCCCTAATGCAATGCCATTACAATGAATTAAACCTATGAAACCATTGTGTGTGCATATGCATACAAAACATGACTGAAGATTTGTGAAGAGCAAGGAAATAAAATAATGCATGTCTTACAGTGGTAGAAAATAATGACATGCTAAAAACAAAATAAATGAAAAGCTCACATTAATGGAAATACATTAAAGAAACATAAGAGCTGGTTTAAGAGCTACCAATGGCTAAAGCAGAAGAATCCGATCAATAAGATTAATAATGCACATGAGTCTACAAACTGATATAAATAAATGACTAAACTAATTAATAAATAGGGAAGAACACTCTCATGCAAAATTTAAAAATCCAAAATAATTTATGCAACTATATTACTATTAGGGAAAAGGAGTTGTAGGTGCATAACTTCCCCTTTCTAGGTGTGGTCTACACAGTGACTTCCTTCCAAAGAATGAGGTCTAGAAAGGGGAAGGGAAAGCAAAGACCTGCTCCTTTCCCCCATTATCATTTCTCCACGCTCAGGACATTAGACAGAAAAACCAAGAAGATCACCACAGCTTCCAATCTAGGGTTGTGGTGGAATCCCAGAAAGGATAAGTGGTTGGTGCCCTTTCTTATCAAGTCTCCAGATGCAGTTCTGTACTCTACCAAGAGAACTGTGTTTCCCTTTCTCCATTCATATCCTACAAGTAAGACAGGTTCTAACTTCAGACACAGTGGGTCCTAATAGTCTCAACCCCAGCTGGCTTAAAGGGCAAAACTCCCATGATAGTAGCAGTGAGCTGTGAACACAAGCGATGGGCCGCTGCCTCTTCTTTAGTGCCCACTTATAAAATGAGGGTGTTGCTGTGAGAAAAATGGGTCTTTATCCCCACTACTAGTAAAACAGAACAGGTGTGCCATTCAGAAGGAAAGGGGACCACAAACTACCTAAGGACACCAACATTATTTATAATAGGATGGGGAATACTTCATACACACATTTTTTTAAAATAATGAAGATCTTTTGGAGAATAATTGAGAGGAGATTGGTAGGTCTATCATCCAAGCAAAAAAGGCAAGGCCACCAGAAGCTTTACAAAGAGAATCAAGAAAAGATCCAAACGGAGGCTATTTGGGATCTCAGTCATCTCTGGAGACAGCAAGGATGAGTACATGTATTAGCTGTATCGACTCAGGCGGAATCTGAGCAAGATGCGGGACAGACTTGCAAGGATTGCTCTACTTGCACACAAACACACCAACACAGTAAAGAAGCATTACTGGCACATAGTCTTTGATTAAGCACTGACTGAACAATAAGCTCTTTCACCCAAGAGCTTCAGGAAGGCACACTTAAAAGTAAAATCACATAATCATATCTAGGAGACTCGGAAACCATGAATGACCAAGATTATGCCTTTTTGGGAGCAGTGAGAGAGAACCCTAAGTTACTAGTCCTTGCTTCAACATGTGACAAATGAATGTGAACTCCCTGAACTACACATGATAGAAGTCTCTGAGCCATATACATATTCACTGGTAAGAAAAATGTCACTGGTTAAGGAAACTTAACAACCTTTGACAAATGGTATAAAAAGAAGAAAAATTTGAAATCAACAACCTTAATTGAACAGGGCTTGGTGACACATGACTGTATTCTCAGCTAAGAAAACTTAAGAATCTTTAACAAATGGCATAAAAAGAAGAGAAATCTCAAACCAATAATCTAAATTTAACAGGGCTTGGTAGCACATACCTGTAATCCCAGCTGAGCAGGTGATGGAGAAGAAGGAAAAAAAGAACTAAACCCATACCAAGCAAAAGGAAGGAAACCGTAAACACTAGAAGAGAAATAAATGAAATACATAATTTAAAAAAACCTGGAAAACAAAAATCAATGAAACCAAAAGTAAGCTCACTAAGGAAAAGAAAATCAACAATATTGACAAATCTGTAGTCACACTGAACAGGGGCAAAGTAAGGGGAGAGGGAAAGGAAGAGAGAAGATTCAAACTATCGAAACCAAGAATAGAGGGATAACACAACTGACCTTACAGAAATTTTAAGGAAAAGTAATTGTACGCCAACAAATAAGATACCTTAGATGAAATGGACAAAAGAAAAAATAGAGAATTTATATAAACCTATTATAAGCAAAGAAATTGAATTACTAATTTAAAACTTCCCATAAAAAGTACCTAAGTATGTACAGATGGTCTCACTGGAAAGCTATCTGGCAACATACAAACATGATTATACATCATGACCAAGTAAAATTAATCATAGAAATGCAAGCTTTAACACTCACAAACCATCTTACAGTAGTCCTTCCTTATCTTAGTTAACTTTCCATGGTTATAGTCAAAATCAGTTGAAAATGCTACATGAAAAATAACTTCTAAATTGAGAATTATTCTCAATTCTAAAAAAGTGTCATAGGATGAAATCTCACTCTACCCTACTCAGGATGTGAATTATCTCTTTGCCTTCAGCATCTCAGCAATATACTACACCTGACAATCAATTAGTAGCTGTGTCAGAGATCAAGTCAACTATCCAAGTACAATGGTACCACGGTTTATGAACATAATTTGGGGAAGGTGGTTGTAATCACATTTGTCACTCAATGTGGAATTTGCCAATGGAAGCGAAATTCTGCTGAATATTTTTGTTTGTGAACCAAATTGTTTGCAAAAGAAGCATTTGTGAACCAAGGCATTGCTATTATAGTACTTGTGTTCAAGGGTTACGTTACAGTGCCTACATCATTCACTTTATTTTATCTCATGTAAACAATGTATCATCTCACAGAAACTGCATCATTTACCATCATCACAAGAAGGGTGAGTACAAAATGAGATATTTTGAAAGGACGGGACGGAGGAAGGAGGGTAAGGCAGGACAGGAAAAAAATTCATGTAATTTTTTAATTATATTGTTGTAACTTAAATTTTATTTGTACTGTTAATATCTTATTGCACCTAATTCATAAATTGAACTTTTCATAGATATGTAAACATAAGAAAAAGCATAGTGTTTGGTTTGAAACTACGGTCTTAGGCATTTACTAGGGATCTTGGAGCAAGTTTCATGTGGATAAGGAAGAACTATACTCTATAACATACCATACTAATATAGAGTAACAAAAATATCATGATTATCTCAACAGTTGGAGAAAAATGACTTGACAAATCAAACATCATTTCATTATAAAAGGGCTTCAACAAACTAGGAAAATAACAGTCTCGAGTGATAAATGAAATCTGTGAAAGATTGCAAGCTATTATCATAAAGATAAAATATAGTTTCCCCTTAAAACTGAGAACAAAAACTAAGAATTGTGCTTCAATTTCTTCTACTCAACATCAGGTTCTAGCCAGAGTAGTAGTAAGAAAAAGACGTAAAAGGCCTCCAAACCACTATCTATTGATAAAAGCATCAACAAAATGTAACCATTATGTACATATATGCACCAAAGAACAGAGTCCCAAATAATTAATGCAAACAAGGGAACTAAAGGGAGAAAGTTTCTGTAACAGCTGGAAACTTTCATACAACACTTCCAATAATAGGTAAAATATCAAGATAGAAGGCCAATAAAGAAATAGAGGACTTGAACAACACTGTAAGGACCAAGTGAACCATTAATGATACATAAACTACACTACATCCTAAAATGGGAAACATATTTCTCTAAAGTGCAATGGGCATGACCCACAAAAGACTGTATGTCAAGAAAACAAAACGCTCAAATTTTTTTTTGCCTTTATTTTTATTAGTCCATGTTTGTAGTACATAATGATTACATTTACTATGCGGAGGTGTTACATGTATATAACACATCTTAATTCTTACTTTATCCCCTTCCCCTCCTTTCCCTCATCTCTTTGTCTCTTGGTCCTCTTATATTCTGCAAAAGATCTATCCTCCTCTTTTCTATTGTTTTTTATTTAGCTCTTTCTCTTATACTTGGGGCCTCTGATATGAGAAAACATGCAATATTTAAGCTTGTGTGTTTAACTTCACATTATGGTCTCAAGGTGCATCCATTTTCCTAAAAATAACTCAGATTGATCCTTTTTAAAGCCAGAACAGTACTCCAATGTGTATAAATATACATTGTTCATCCTTTCATGTGTTGAAAAACATTTAGGCTGCTTCTAAGATTTAGCTATCGTGAGTTGTACTGCCATAAATATATGTATTCATGTACCATTATAATATGGTATCTTTAATTCTTTGGAAGATAACTAGAATATGGACTTAGCTGGGTTAAATGGAATTTCTATTTTTAGTTTTTTGAGACTCTTCATACTAATTTCCACAGTAGTTGTAATAGATTATATTCCTACCAACAATGGAGAGGGATGCCTTTTTCCCCATTGCCTCACCAGTATTTGTTATTTGATTTTTTGTTTGTTTGTTTTGTTATTTGATTTCTTCATCGTAGCCACTCCTTCTGCTACCAGAGAAAATCTCAGTGCTGTTTTAATTTGCATTTCTCTAATGGCCAGAGGTGACCAACGGTTTTTCATGTATTTATTGGCCATTTGTAATACTTCATCTGTGAAGAGTCTGTTCACTTCAGTTGCCCATTTTTTGACTGCATCTTTTTGGGGAGTTCTAAATTTTTTGAGTTCTTTATATATTTTATATATTAGCCTTCTGTCCAAGGAATAGTGGGCAATTTTTTTCCCATTCTGTAGGCTCTCATTTTGCTGATTTGTTACCTTTGCTGTGCAGAAGCTTTTGAATTGACATAGTCCCATTTGTTGATTCTTGATATTATTTCTTGTGCATTTGAGATTCTGATCAGAAAGCCCTTGACTATGCCTATGAATTCAAGGGTTTTACAGATATTATCATCCATAAGATTAAGTGTTTCTGTTTTAGTATTTAGATCTTTGAATCTTTTTTATGTTATTTTAGAGCACAGTGAGAGATATGGGTCTAGATTCAATTTCTGGCATGTAGATAGTCAGCACTTTGTTAAAGAGCCTATCTTTTCTCCAGTAGATGTTTTTGGCCCCTTTGTGAAAGATCAGATAGCTGAATGTGCCTGAGTCTTTTTCTGTCTCCTCTATTCTGTCTCACTGATTTACATGTCTGTTTTGTCACAGTATCATGCTGCCTTTTATCACTGTAGCTTTGTAATATACCTTGACATTTAGGATCGTGATGCCTCCTGCTTTGCTCTCACTGCTCAAGATTGCTTTTGTTGCTCTGGATTTCTTCTGGTTTCATATAAAGTTTAGGATTGTTTTCTCTAGTTGTGAAAAATGCTGGTGACATACATGAAATCTATTCGTCAGTTTTAGAAGTGCAGGCATTTTGACAATACTGTTTCTACCTATCTGGGAACACAGGTTGTCTTTCCATTTTTCTGTTGCCCTATTTGAGCTTCTTTTTCAGAGTACTGTAGAAAACTGCTACAGAGGTGCTTCCCTACTTAGGTTAATTCCTATGTATTTAATTTTTCTTGATGTTATTGTGAATGGTATTATTTCTCTATGCTTTACTTGGTGAGTTCATTATTGGTGTACAACAATTCTATTAATTTTTATGTTGATTTTATGTCTTGCTATGTTGCCAAACTTGGTCATTAATTTAGGAGTCTTTCGCTGGAATTTTTTGGGTCTTTTATATAAAGGATCATGTCTGTGTCTCTTACTTATTTTTCTTGCCTAATTGCTCTGGCTAAGGTTTCCAGTACTACGCTGAATATGAGTGGTCAAGTATAGTGGACAGCCTTGTCTTGTTCCTGATTTTTGATGGAAAGCTTTCTGCTTTTCCCCTATTTAATATGTTAGCAGTAGATTTGCTATAAACGGCTATTATCAGATTAAGATAAGGTCCTTCCATGCCTATTTTCGTTATGACTTCTATCATGAGTGGATGTTGGATTTTGTCAGTAAATTTAAAAAACCTGAAATTATAGAAAGTATGTTCTCTGGCTATGTATGGTTTCTGTCTAGATGTCCTATGAAAGTTTCACTGATCACAGGCAGGACCTTTGAGGTGACTGGATTATATGGGCATTATAGCTAACTAACAGTTAAAAAGTGGGCGCTGGTGGGAAGGAGGAGGCCACTGTGAGCATGACTGGGAAGGCTGTATCTCCCTTTTCAGCTTCCCTGTTAGCTTTCTATTTTGTCTGCCATGAAATAAATAGCTATTCCTCCACCATGCCACTGTGCCATGTCACACTACCTTGGAGCCAAAATAATTCTCCCTTGCTTTAGTTGCAGGGCTTGGGTATGGTGGTTCAGCAGACCAGGAAAAAGACAGATCACAATAAAAATTAACAATCAGATACATAAAGAAGACTGGAGAATTCACAAATGTATAGAAATTCACACTCTTTTGACACCAGTAAGTCATAGATCCACTCTTAATAAAAATTAGAGAATATTTGAGATGAATGAAAACAAATGCTTTCAAGAGTGAAAAATTCAAGGAAAAAAAAACTGCCAATCAAGGTCATCTAGAAAAGGAAGAAACTAAGCTTAAAAAGCTAGTAGGAAGATGGAAATAATAAAAATATTTAAGCAGAGGTAAATGAAATACGGAGAATCAACAAAACCAGCAGTCGATTTTTGTTTCAATGGATAAAACTGACACACTTTTAGTTAGATTAACAAATTAGAAGATTACTAAATTAGCAAAAATGAAAGCAAGGACATTACTACTTTTTATTTTACAAAAGTAAGCATTTTACAAACTACTATGCTAATAAATTACATAACCTATATAAAATAGACACATTTCTATAATTACAAATAATACTTGAGATGAAATAGAAAGTCAGTAATCAAAAACATACCAACAAGGCAAAGTCCAGGACCTGAATTAACAACAATTTACACCTTTTCACCAAAAACAGAAGAGGAAGATAGGAATTACATCCTTGTAGTGTCAGCTACTCAGGAGGCTAATGTAGGCGAAATGCTTGACACCAAGCCTGGACAACACAGGGATACTCCACCCCAAAAAAAGAAAGGAGGGGAGGAGGAGCAAGGGCACTTTTTAGTTAGTTAAGGTTAGCATTACCCTGATACCAAATCAGAAAAAGATGCTATAAGAAAATAAAATTACAAATCAATATGCTTTATAAATATAGATCTAAAAATCAAATCCAGTAGCATATTAAGAAGATAATGTACCAAAACCAAGTGAGAATTATGTCAGGAATCCAAGGGTGGCACAACAAATGAAAACCAACATAACATTTCATCATTAATAAAGTGAAGTAAACCAGGCATGGTGGCACATGCTTGCAATCCTTGCACATTGGGAGGCTAAGACAGGAGGATTGAAAGTTAAAATACTGCACGGGCAATTTAGCAAGACACTGTCTTGAAACAGAAAATATAAGACGCTGGAAAATATATATAGTGGCACACTATCTATGGATTTGATTCCCAGTGTCACCATACATAAAATAAAGGAAATAAAACCATCTGTTCATTTCAGTTGTCACATAAATTATATTGGACAAAATCTAGTTCCACTTTTATAATAAAAGTCTAAAAATAATACTGGTAGTTGTACAACATAATGAACTTAATGTTCCTGGATTATACATTTAAAAATTACTAAAATGACAAACTGTTACATAAATTTTTGGCAAATTTTTAAAAGATGCATCACACTGCAAAAGAAAATATTTCTATTTGTAGATGGAATGTTATATAGAAAAAAAGCAAAATCACTATTATATCTAGTAAACGAGTTCAGCAGGATACAAAATCGATATATAAAAACTGATACAATACTAGTGAACATAATAAAAATAAAATTAAGAATATAATTCCTTTTCTAATACAATTATCCTATAGAAATAGTTTATAAGTCTTAACTTAAAAAAAAAAGGTAGAATCTATACTAAGCCCTACTCTAGCTCTCAGTTTTCTGAAAACACCTAGAAGGCTTTAGTAACTCACCTTGATAATCAATCTTAAACACTTATGAGTCAGGCATTGGGCTAAGTAGTGAAAAAACAAAACTAACATCTAACCATTCAACTAAGAATTTCACAACCTTTAGTAGTAAAAGGAAAAAAAAAGACATAAAAATAGAAAATAAATAGAGCTAGACTGCCTAGCCTCTAATCTGAGCCATAGGATTTACTCTGTGGAGGGAGAAAAAAAAAACAAGAAAAATATTACAATATGTATTATAAGCATTCGCATAGCTTCTTGTATAAATTCACATTGCTTCTTCTATAAATGAGTCAATTTTTCATCTTCTAAATCAAAGCTCTCTTTCAAAATCTTAAAACATTAAAGTTAGCTCCCTCTAGAAAATGCACAACCTTCATTTGAGGAAGGTCACAGACCTGCAGACTAGAAGTTTAAGACACTGGTATAAACCATCCTATGTGCAGGTCATTTAACTTCTCTTTGCCACCTCTCCATATGACACTGTGAAGATTAAATGCATAAATATTTAGATTAATGCCTGGTATAAAGTAAGCACTATATAAGTTTTAGCTATTACCACTATGACAGTGTTACTATTACTAAAGCTATTAATATTAATATAATCTCTGCTTGTTCAATCATCATCACGAAGATATTGTTATTTTATTAGTGTATGTTTGCAATATATGATAGTTATGCTTTTTTTTAGAGAATCAGTTCATGTATATGACACATCTTGATCATTTTGATTCCTTTCCCTCCTCCTTGACCTCTCTCCCCTCCTGAATCCTTTCTCCATCTCTAAAAAGTTCATCTTTTTGCTAGTATATACATATATATTTCAACGTTAAGTTTCTAGTGAATTGCTTCTGGAGAAATCCACGTTCTGTGCTAAATAGTATAGCATATCCCATACACTCTGGAGGCAAACTTCCTAGGGTTGACTTTTAACCTTGCTATTTGGAAGGTCTCTGAATCTATGGCTTTTTTTTTTTCGGGGGGGGGTACCAGCAGTCAAACTCATGACCTCACGCTTAACAGACAGGCATTTGAGCCACTGACCTAAATTACCGACCCTATGGCAAAATTATTTAAATGCTACTGTCTCAGTTTCTTCTTCCATTAAATGGCAATAATAACTGTACCCACTTCTTACATAGGGTGCTATGAAGTTTAATTGAGTTGCAAAACAATGAAAAAAGGGCTCAGATCAGTAATGATGCACAGCAAGTATAGCGTATAAAGCTATTATTAAACACAACAATTTTATAACAGCAGTTAATGTTTACTCAGTTGTATTTCGTTCATGTTATTTTTTTTTAACCCAACAAACTACCTATTACTGTCTTTAATCATATCTATTTTGCATGTATTTTTCCTTGTCCCTTCCAAATAAAATTATGGAGCAACTGTTAACTTCACAGCATGCTTATAATGGAATTTTGCATCCTTATGGCTTGTTATTAGATACTAGATATCACAATGACCCAGGAAGGAAAGTGAAGGTCAGAATTACTTGTTCTATGAGCCACTGGATTATATGTATTTGCGGATTGATTGATTGGTTGATTGATTGATTGATTTTTGCAGCACTGGGGATTGAGCTCACAACCTCGCACCTGCCAGACAAACGCTTAAGTCACTGAGCCAAACTCCTGGCCCTGGTTTTTTGAGGCAGGGTCCCACTGTGTAGCTCAGGCCAGCCTTGCGCTCCTGTTGTAGCCCAAGCCGGCCTCGAACTCACAACGCTCCGCCTACCTCAACCTCCCGTGTGCTGGGATTAAAGGCGATTAAAGGCGTGCCCCACCACGCCCGGCTGCAGATTTATTTGTAATGCTTCTATGCACCGTTCCTAAACCACTGGTGGTGAACCTTTCAGAGCTGACAGTAAATCTTTTTTAAAGCTTTCAGTGATAACAAACAGCCCATTGCAACATGCATGCAGTAAGTTTGCTACCACTGCCCTAGACATTTTCTGTTGATCATTTATTTTAATTTACATAGTATTCCCAGGTTCTATTTTACTGCTTTTACAAATATTAAAACTCTTATGAAGTTAAGGTTCCAAAAGGGAGGAATACTAGACTTCTGAATGCCAAGTAACTGATTGGCTTCCCCATCTGATTTTGGTTTGGTGGGAAACCCCCTAGCATAGTCGTTACCCCTAACTTAATCCTGACTGGTGGTCAGAGCTGACTGACTTTTACACGATTACCTCAAAGAATGACTTTCTTGCCAGTGCTCATAGGTTCCCTATTTACCTTAAACATTGTTACATATACAGAGAAGTCATTAACAGAGATTAACAAGAGACAGTGAACCTCTGTCTAGAAAAAGAAATCTGCTTCAGAACCTATGCATTATGAAATCTCCAAAGTAAGTAACAGGCATCTTTTAGTTTTGGATAACACCATTAAAAATTAAATAAAGCACAGCACTCGGGAGGCTGAGGTAGTAGGACCATTGTGAGTTCAAGGCCGGCCTGAGCTACACAGTACGACCCTGCCTCAAAAAACCAGGGCTGGGAGTTTGGCTCAGTGACTTAAGCGCCTGTCTGGCAGGCGCGAGGTTGTGAGCTCAATCCTCAGTGCCGCAAAAAAAAAAAAAAAGAAAATTAAATAAAGTAGAACAAAAGTGGGAGAAAGCAACAGGATATATTGCTGGAAGTAATGATCTTTGTCCAAAAAAGAAAAGTTTTGAATGGGTGTGTGTGTGTGTGTGTGTGTGTGTGTGTGTGTAGAAACCAGGACGGTGATTAGAATATCCACTTTTGAACTGTTCTGGAAGGACTAATACATTATTCTAGAGGCCAAGTAACAAACTGATTTTAACCATAGGAAAAGATGAGTTCATCGCTAGAGTTTAGTGCTGACTCCCCAAGATTAGATCTCCACTCAGATCTAAATGTCTATGAAGTTTTTACAAATCCTTAAAGACAGTTTATTTTTGAATGTAGTCATCCTATATTTGGTAGGCATTTTTCAATCAGAAGCATTTTATACACACATATACACACATATTTTATAAAATAATTTAGTTTGAGATGGGACCTGAGACATGCAAGAAGAGATAACCAGCAGACACTTCTATAACTCATAGAGGGCAAGACTAAGTAGACAGATATTGACAAGGTGGGGAAGAGAGGGTGTGTAGCCATATGAAATTTGGAGAGGGAGAAAACTAGCTGATTGAGGCTGAGATCGTGAAAGACCAGAAGTCTGACAGCACTGCCTTCTGTTCCTAGAATTTGCCGAGGGCTTAAAGAGGTTGTTTGTTTGATAGGGCTACAAAGAAACTAGTGCCTTTGGATGAGATCCAGGTTTTGTCTAGGGTGAAGCAGCAAAAAGAACTCTCCACGAAGAGTTATCGGAAAATTTATTTGGGTTACAAAAAACATAGGGGAGAGCTTTGGGAAGGAGATCAGTGCTAAGAACATGAGCCTGAACAAGGCTATGAGAAGGCAGTGGGGATAACTTGAGGTCACTGTGAAGAAGAGAAAGAACAATTGTGTTTCAAGATTATAAAAATGAAGGGCTTGGTTAGGTTTCTGAATAGATGACCTCAAACCTGTATGGGAATTTAAAAAATCCTCTTTTCTCTACAGTCTTCTTGATTTTTTCCCTGTCATTTTCCATTATTCTTTCTCTAGCCCTTCACTCTTTCTGTTCAGATCCTGTCCTCCTTTCTTGGTTTCTGTTCCTTTCACTCTAGATTCTGGGTTTCTATATTTCTGCCTTTGGGTTGTCCTTTTTCATGATCTATGTTAGCCCTCTCTTCAGATTTCTTTGAGATAACTCTCCTCCCTGTCTCTATTCTCTGAGTCTCTGCACCTCTGTTCTTGTGTCTACCTCTCTTTTTTGGATCTCTGATTCTGTCTAAATTTTTACAGATCACTATCTGATTTGAATCTTCTTCATTTTTTCTTGGTGATGCTTTTTCTCTAGGTCTTTATTACTTCTCTTTTGGGAAAATTTAAAAAATACAAATTTCTTAACTGTTACTATATTGACCTTTGATTTTATTTCTTCATATCTTATTCTATGTGTCCATGTTCACAAAAGATACATACATAATAAATTACACTATTAGTAAACTTTCCCCTGTTGCTTCATAATATGTAGTTATATAATATTGTTTTACTCCATAAAATCCTAACCTTTTCTCCTGTTGCTCTTTTTCATTTTAGAATTGTAGCTAAACTACCATCAGTCACTGTAATTTTTATCTGTAAGCACTCTTCAGCTCTGGTGGAGGTAGAGCAGGATTTCTGTAATATTAGGCAAATATTTTCATTAATAACAGCAAGGCTGAATGGTATGTCTGGATTGGTGATGTTTTTCTTATACCTAGTAAAGATTTTCTCTTTATAGACTATGGTTTTAATTAATAACTGGAGAAAATGATAGTTGGTTTAACTAGTAAAAGGACAAATTAAATCAGGATAGAGATTGGAGTCCTGAAGTACTGTATGTCAGTCTTACCAGAACATCTTGTAGGCAGTATACTCCAGATTACTCAATAAACTCTAGTACCTCTGACTCAGATCAGAGTAGTGCTCTTCCCTCTAGAACTAGCTTGTCTGTCTGCCTCTGTTACTCTTTTCAAAAAGGTGTTTGAGTGTTTTGGAAGGTCTAGATTTAGAATTTTGTGAATTTCAGGTGTTCTGTAGAATAGTGGTTTTTCCGTATTTTGTAATTTGGCAGAGCAGGGTTGGGAGATCAGCAGATGTTCCTAAGTTGTAGCTCACTCTACAGATCCCTAGGATTTTGAAGGACACAGTATAAATATCATGTTATACCTTTACTGGCTCTTTTTATTTAAATCAATTAATAATTTTCTTTAAGAAAAAAATTTAAGTTACCTTTTAAGTAAATATATTTTGTGGTACACCATAGATTTCTTGGTTAATAAAAGCTCTCTCTTCTACATGTGTAAGAAATTTTTAATAGCAAGGATGGCAAACTGAATTCATTCCTTATACAAACACTGTTCTTTTGACAGTTACCTGTGTGAAACAGTGTATGGAGACTGGGAAGATTGTACCATTCCTTCTGAGGCCCGGTAGAAGAACACTATGCCTGATTATGCAGGTCTTCCAAACAGAAAAGCAACTGAGAAACAAGTATCAGTAAAAGACCAATTTGCTCACTGTGGTTGTTAAAACACACTAGCTAAAACACACAAGTATATACACCATAATAAGATCTGTAAGCATGGACCTCAGCCAGCATCTTGCTTAAACACACAGATACCCTCCAATATTACAAGCATTGTTGTAGGGGGCAGAATTCTAAGAAAATCTAAATAAAGTTCAATAAAATGATTAGAAACTATCACACTACAAAAGTTATGTGGAACAAAAAAGGACACTGGGCTAGAAATCAAGAGATGCTACAGATCTAAGAATATCAGATATTATCTGCATGAAATTTGAAATCCAATACACGAAGTAAACTTTTGAAAGTCATATTAATTTTATCAAAAGCAGCCAAGTAATTTGCCTTTTTCCTTCACGCCAAACCAAAGAAGAAAGCAAGAACACACGCGTGCACGCACACACACACACACACACACACTCACACAGAGACAGAGAGACAGAGAGAGAGACAAAGAGAGAGAGAGACAGAGAGAAGAGAGAGAGAGAACACTGAAACTGGGAGAAGAGACAGGCAGAAGAAGCTGCCTGTTTTCTTTGCCTCTAGCTCCAGAAGTATATTACGGGTTATAGCGTCTTCTGAAGAAAGTCAAAGGTAAGAAAAAAGATGTGTGGGGATCCTCAGTATGAAGACTTTGTTATCACTTACTTTCACAGAATTAAATGTGATCAGCAATAATAACCACTTATAAGAAGCTCTGTGATACTCCAACTTTTTCACAGGCAGGACACAAACTTGTTTTCCTATGAAGCAAGTTTAACCTCATTCTAGTCCTACGCAAGTCTTCATCTTTCCTTTTCCCTTCTAGTCAACTTTAAACGATGTAAAATGTTCTTCTCCCTAAAAAGCAGATGAACTTTTAGAGGGTTCCATAAGCACAGAGGGCAAACAGAAGTATTAAATACATTTGCTTGAGGACGAGAGAGGTTTCAAAAAAAAGGAAAATTCTCCAAAGCTCATTCCCTAACTCCTCCTTAACAATTTCCTAGCTAGCATAAATGTTATTCAATGACCATACTGGGGTTTGTGGTATGAATTCTTGCATCTGATTAGCAAAACTGTTCTGTTGCAGGAAAGGAAAGGGAGTTATTTCTAGAAAAATAACAAGTCATCACAATATTCAGTACACTTTTTGTCACACCTACCTTCTCACCACTGGAGTAGAAGAAATAACGTAATCGGACTATGTTACAGTGATCTAGCTTTCTCATGATCTGGAGCTCTCGGTTCTGAAAAGGAAGCACAGGAAAATATTTTTTTTAAGGATAACAGCTACTAATGGCCAAGAGGACTCTAGAATAATATTAAACACTATAAACAACAGGGTATGGGCATGTTATATAAAAGTATGGTCTATAGACCAGTTTTGATCTGCAGAACTATTTGTTTCTAGTCATAAACTATATGTTTCTGTGCAGCAATAAGAGAAATCAGGAGTGTTTAGAATCTTCAATCAATTTGACAAAAGTTTTGAACTTAACACTACAATAATAATTAGAACCTGTATTCTTTACTTTTGCTAAATTATGCTTTTCTAGTAATTTGTACTGCATTTTGCAAGTATGTCAGTCTGACGAATCAGAAGTTACAAAAACTGTACCTTACCACATGCAGCATGTGAGGGACTAATGCATAGTTTGGAAGAAATATCTGAAATGAGCTCTTACAAGTATAATTTCTGTGCCCATAATAGTTATTTTAAAAAGCAAACAATAAACGAGTCTAGGGTCATTTGTTCTCAAGACACAGGGAAAAAACTAGGAGATAACTACACGAAAAGGCCTGACTTGCTAAGTTTTAGAAAAAGTTAAAACATGGCATACTAAAATCTTCAGTCCCAAAAGATCTGTAAATCACAAAAATACTTTCTGTTACAAAGTGTTAAAGTTAGGTGCCTTCTTTCTGAAAATAAAACACTAAACACTAGGATAACTGCTCAGCACTGTATTATTTTGCAATAATAAATTTCACTTATATATATTTTTTCATATATTCATTCCAGTCATATACTAGGCTGTCAGAAATACCAAAGTATCATCTAGCAGCCAAAAAATTTTTTAGTCGATATGATTCAAAGAGCTATAAAACATGAAGTATATACCTAGGAATCAGGAAAGAAAATGGTGTTACGGTTAGAACTAAGAGGCCTTTTAAAAAAATACAAGAAGGTCATGAGACTGTATAAGAGTTCAGGCTATTTCAGAATAGGGTGGCCTCCAGTTTTTAGATTACAGGGGCAGGAATAAGTGACTGTTCCTTTAAACTTACCTTCAGAGATAGGATTAGGTATACAGAGATATTTTAAATTGTTTCATAAAATAACAATTACTTGTTATAAAATGCGTAACTGAAGCAAAACCACAATTACAGGTACAGTTGAACTGCTTTAATAAAAACATTGACTGATATCAGACTCAAGTTTTGATTGGAAAGAAAGACAGAGAAAACATTACCAATTTCAAAACTGTCAATTTCCATTCCACTCCAAATTGAAGCGGTTTCTGGAAGTATTTCTATACTTTACCAATTCACATTTTGGTAGCTAGTTTGGCAAGATAGCTGCCAATAAACCAAGACTCATCCCTCTAACGATATAATGTTTTTCACATACAAAACTATGTTAAATTGAACTATTTTTTCAGACTCATTAACCATGGTAACAGAGAATTACTAAACTGCTAGATAACAGAAATAGTAGAAGACTGCATACTACCTTTAGTCAAAAAGATGCCCAAGAGAGGCCCTAAATATTCATGTACCCTTACTTTTTTGTTTATATATTCTACTTGTTTAGAAAAGAACCTTAAGGACCTCATTTAAAAATTCCCTAGGCCAGGGGATGCTATCATTTACCATACCACTCAACTCAGGAAGACAGTTTTATCAGGATTACTATGAAAATCAGAAATTTTGCTTTCAAAGGGGCTACCATCATTTAGAACACAAAGTCAAAGTAAAAGTCATGCCCAGTTGTACCAGCAGTAAAAATAGCAAATCTGATAGGAAACAAAAGCCCACATTTCTGCTGCTATGAGGCTGCAGTTCAGCTTGGGAAAAATGACAGAGAGGCAGGACATCCATAAAGTTAACAAGGCAATCCTAGAAAAGAGAGAGATAAGGGACAAAATAAACTGGCTACTCATCCCTGGCAGATTGAGAGGCTACGCACACATGTAGTTAAAACTTCAGAATGCCACAGAAAAGATAAAAGCAGGGCCTACTTGAAAACTGTCTGAATTTTGATGTATTTTCTAACTCACATATAGAATAATCATTAAAAACAATGAAAACCTTACAAACTCAATGTCTGAATATGATCTTTAACCAAGAACTGTGTAGCCACTAATCCAGTAATGGCGAACCTGTGTTATCACTGAAAGCTCTGTAAGGTTCACTGTCACTGCACTAAGATGTGCATACCAAAAGTCACAATGAGCCAGGCTAAGAAATGAAAAGATCACAAATTTAACATAGAATTCAAGAGCCTCTAACTGTTGTGGAGAAACAATCTACAGATTACAATCAAGCAACTCACAAAAACAACAAAAAGGCTAATGCAACTATCTTGAGAAGATTTTTAAAAATCATAATCTAAATGACATTATGTAAAATGTTGTACCAAATAATTTATGAAACACAAAAAGTTGACTAACATATAGAGGTGAGAAAAAATGTAATCAACAGATATTGACTGGGTAGATACAGCTATTGGTCCTTGTAAAGAATACAGAGCAGCAATCATTTTTAGTTCAAAGAATTAAAAGTACGATATTTTAAAAATTAAAATATAACAATTATCCAAAAAATAGGATGTATTAATGAAGAATTGTTAACACTTTCTTTTTGTGATGCTTGGGATTGAAGCCAGGGCCATTGTTTGCACTGAGTTACATGCTTGGCCTTTTTTTTTTTAAGAAGTTAAATTATCATTATTTGCACTGACAGGATACTCCACACAGAAGATACCCCAAAACTGTACCAACAGACTTCTAGACCTAATAAGCAAATTTAGCAGCGTAGCTGGGTACAAAGTCAATAGCATTCCTGTACACAAACAACAAACTCACTGAGGGAGACCACATGCTTCACAATAATGGAAAAAATGAAATACTTAGGAATCAATCTAACAAAGGAAGTAAAAAAATTTATACACTGAAAATTACAGTACTCTGAAAAAAGAGATTGAAGAGAAATTCAGAAAATGGAAAGATATCCCTTGTTCATGGATAAGAAGAACCAACACTGTGAAAATGGCCATACTCGCAAAACTGTTACACAGATTTAATGCAATCCCGATCAAAATACACACAGCACATCTCACAGATCTAGAAAAATATTCCTAAAATTCATATGGATCCATAAGAGACCTAGAATAATAAACGCAATCCTGGGCAACAAAGGCAAGACAGGAGGCATCACAATCCCAGATTTGAAATTATACTGCAAAGTTGATATAATAAAATCAGCATAGTACTGGGGAAAAAAAAAACTGAGGATCAACGGAACAGATGAGAAGATAGACACAACTACAAACACACTCAGCCACCTTATCTTTGACAAAGGGGCCATACATGTTCACTAGAAAAAAGACAGCCTCTTTAATAAGTGGTGTTGGAAAAACTGGCTTTCTACAAGCCAAAGACTTAAACTAGACCCATGCCTTTCACCACGTATTAACTAAAGTCAAAATGGATCAAAGATCTAAAAATTAAGACAAAAACACTAAACCTACTGGAAGACAAAGTATGTAGAAATCTCAAGACACCGAGGTAGGCAGAGAGTTCATAAACAAAAACCAAACTGCATGGAAAGTACTTTAAAGAAGCAAAAACTGGGATCTCGTCTTACTAAAAAGTTTTTGCACATCTAAATAAATCACAACAGAGTGAAAAGAAAACTCACAGACTGGAAAAAGATTTTTGCCAACTGTCCTCAGACAAAGAACTTTATTTAGAACGTATAAAGAATTTTGAAAAATCAAGTCCCCAAAATTTAAAGACCCAATCCAAAAACGGGCATCTAAGATGAATACACAATTCTCAGATGAAGAAATACAAATGGCAAATAAACAAAAAATGTTCAAATCATTGGTCACTTGAGAAATGCAAATTAAAACAACACTGAGATTCCACCTCACTCCAGAAAGAATGGTTAACATCAAGAAATTAATCAATAATAACACATGCTGGAGGTGGAGGGGCTGTGGAGACAGGTACAACTACTGTGGAAATTACTATGGAGATTCCTCAAAAAACTAGTAGTAGAGGTTCCATTCGATCCAGCCATTTCTTTTTTGGGTACTTTTCCGGAAGAACTGAAAACATCATACCACAGCGATATATGTGCACCCATGTTTATAGCAGCACAATTTGTAATAGCTAAACCTTGGGAACAACCCAAATGGCCATCAACTGAGGAATGGATAAAAAAGATGTATTTTTATACAATGGAATACTGCTGAGCCAGAAAGAAGGATAAACTCGAGGTTTTTACAGGTAAATGGATGCAACTAGAAACTATACTAAAGTGAAGCAAATCAGGTTTGCATAAATACTGTACGGTCTACCTAGTGTAAAAAACTGAAAGAGTAAGTAAGATTCAAAAGTTACAACAGATGCAGTAACAGGGAAAGAAACTGCACAAAGGGAAATTACACTGCTTGATCAATGCCTGTATCTGGTAGCCTGAGCAATTACTTTGAAGATAACAACATGCAGTATAACAACCATTGTAAAATTCCTATCATTTTGTTTTGAAATCCTGTATTGCCATTGTTTTTTTTGTTGTTGTTGTTGTTATTTTGCTTTTGTTGTTGTTTTTTAATTGTTTGCTTCTTGATTTTTTCTGTTTTTTCCCTCTTAAAAAAAGTCTTACTAATTTGCACAGGTTGGGCTTGAACTTAAAATCTTACTGTTTTAGCCTTCCTTTTTCAAATCTAGCAAATAACCAGGAACTAAAAAGTATAATAACAAAACTGGAAAACTCACTATGGGGCTCAAAAAAATATTTGATAGCATTAAAAAAAAAATGAACTTGAAAATAAGGAAACAGAAATTACGCTATAGAGAGAAAACTGCAGAAAAATGGATAAAGGCCCAAAAATCCATGAGATAATATCACATCTAGCAATGTAGGTATAAATGAATACAGTATCAGAAAGATGGGAAAGAGAAATGGGAAAAAGTGTTTAGAGAAATAATGCCTCAGAATTCCTCAAATTCAATGAAAAATAAATATCCAACTAATGAACTTTTTAAAGCCCAACAAGCCTAGTATGGTTAAAGATCTACACATAGGCCCATTACATTCAAACAATCTGAAGTCAGAAGAAAAAACTGAAAGCAGTAACACAGAAGACATGATTTACTACATGAAAAAGAGAACATTCTAAAGTAGAAGACTCATTTTACAAAAAAAAACCACTAGAACAAGTCCCTCAAGCTGAAATTAAAGGACATCAGATAGCAATCTGAATCTTTAGGGAGAAATGAAAGACAGCAGAAATACTATGAGAAAAAATTTAGGAAGTACAAATTTTTAATTTTCGTCCTTTAATTTCATCAAAAGACATGAAATCTTACACAAAATAACTACATTGTTATGTCCATAAATAAATGCAATATATATGACAATAATATTTCACAGTGGGGGAGAAAATGAAGCTACATTTGAGCAAATGTGCTATATTTTACTGGGATTAAATTGTTATTTACCTGAAGTAGACTGTGATGGACTGAATTGCAAATTGTAATCCCTAGAGCAACTACAAAGAAAATAGCTTTTTACGTGTGTGTGTATGTGTGTGTAAATAACTTTTAAAATGTTAAATTCAATACATACCTGAGATGATATGTACATAAAACAAAAAGCAGTAAATGAGGAAAGGGAAGAAAAATACGAAACTTACAGGAAACAAATGGGAACATGGCACCAGTTACTCCAGCCACATCAGAGTTCATAAAATATGAATGAAATAATTACAATCAAAACACAAAAATTGCCAAACTAGATAAAAAACAAAACCTGCAATGATATTTTATTTATAGTTGATATACTTTATCTTTTAGACTGAAAGACAAAGGTAGCTTGGAAGTAAAAATATAGAGAAAGATACAATATGCAAGTAAACAATAACCCCAAAGAGTGCAATGTTATTATTGGGGGCAAGAGGAGGGTTGAGGGAGCCCTAAGAAGACAGTCAGATGGGCAGTGAGAGCTACAGCAACAAATTACTTCATAATCTGTTTTTTCCTTAGCAATTTGGTTTTACTTTCTATTTAATAAACAATGGTGAAGTCTACATTATACGTAGGTCTCACTTCTTCCTCTTAAGTGAGAATATTGTACATTCTGAATTCTGAGCCACTGGTCAGTTACTATGACTGGAATGTCTTGATCCTCCCTCCACCTACATACATTCTACCCATCCTTAAATTGCTACTTAATTCTTACTTCCTTAACTAGGTCATCCTCAGCTGCTCTAACACACACTAATCTTTCCTGAGGCACTTAGAAACATTTCTGAATTTATTACATACTCTAAGAATGCTTTTTAAGATTTTAGAAATCAAGTATCACACTATAGGCACACAAAGACACACACCTTGCCCAATCAACTGAGTACAAGTTTAAGAGCAAAAGCTGTATTTTTAAGTATTACAAAGCTCTCAAAGCAAGTGACCTTGTCCTTGGCAACATAATTTCTGTTTCTTCAGTTGCTTCTATCTTCCAACCTGCTATAGGCAGTACAGGTCCCAGCCAATCAGCACTGAGAAAAGGAGGAAAGGAGAATGCAACAAAACAGAACTTCACATACAGAGTTAGGATTTTTTCAAGAAACTTGACATAGAGAAGATAAAAAATACATTTCCTTCCTAACTTACTTGAAAAACAGAATGATACAAAATGATTACTCAAGATGGAATAAAATGTATAATCAATAAGAAAATATGGAAGTCACATTTGAAGGAAAAATTATCCTTTTGTTTTAACCAATAACCAATAAAATATATCCATCCCTAAAGTAATACAGAGGCTTTTGTTCATTTTTATATCACTTGCCATCTCACACTTAAAATTTTAAGAAAAATTTCTGGAAACTAAAAGCATTGAATCAAAGATTTCTCAGAAGGCTGTTTATGTAAAGTTATTATGTAAAATTCAATAAAGGAAAAGTAAAATTTTAGGTGAAAAAACAACTAGAAAACTTAATACTGCGGATGTATGGTAGGCATCATATGGCTGTCAATCATCCTTTTTTCTTTCCCAAAGCTTATTCTTTTGGGAGATCTTCAGCCCACCATACAAAGCTCTACTTCGGTGAAATCTAATAATATAGGATTCAATTAAAAGACTTTGCTTTAAAGAATATTTTAATGCAATATATATTCTGCAAAAATGGAGATTACCAAAAGTTCTGCTATCCATTCTTTATCATATGAGAACTGAAAAAGTGCTTAATCCATGAGTAAATCTTTGATTCCATGGTAAACATAGTTGCACAAAATACCCCAGAGTTCACTTGAAAGATAAATCATCTAAAAAAAAAAAAAAAGTCCCTGTTCACAGCAAACATTCTGAAATCACCTATGTGCTAGAACCAGGGTACTATGTGTGCAAAAATTTTATAGTTCTCAAACATTCCTTGTTTAATCGAATGGGTAAAGAAACTAACAATTACAACACAGCATGATTAAGTTTAGCTTACTCAGAAAATGCTACAGATAAAGCAGAAGACCTAACAAAAATTTAATCACTTTGCAAAATTGTGAAAAGGAGTCAGGTGACAAGTCTTAAGTACAACACTGAAGAGTTTAAATACTACAAGTCATAGACAATGGCTGATGTAAGCAAGGGATTTGTTTTGGGAAGATCACAGAAAAGGTCACAAAACAAATGAGGGAAACAAATAGAACCAGGGCGAGCACTGAGATAGAAACAGTGCAAATAGGTCCGAGAGGCAAGATCAAGAGTTATTTGATCACCTACTGCTACTGGACTGATAACTGGGAGGGGAGAAGTGATAACTAACAGGCTTCTTACTCTGTAACATAGCAGTAGAGTTCACTGACCTAGGAAGCTGGAAAGCAGAAGGGAATGAGTTGAGTTTGCAACAGGCTCAGTTTGAAATGACTGAGGGACACTAAAATAGAAACGTCCAGCAAGCAACCTGAATATTGTTCAACTTGCTAGGCATGGTGGCACATGCTTATAACCCTAGCACTCAGGAGGCTGAAGCAGGAGGAGTGTTGAGAGTTTGAGGCCAGCCTGGGCTACACAGTGAGTTCAAGCCAGCCTGAACTACACAGTGTGACCTTGTCTCACAAAACAAAACAAAACGCAAATGAGTATGTCCAACTTACCCTATAGCAATTAGAGATCTAGATGGTTTTTGAAGCCACAAAAGTATATAAAATAGTGTGAAATAAGAAAACATGACCAAACTCTCAATTAGAAAAAAAAACTATGATGGACATCAACAAGAAATTGGTCTCAAAGTAGGTCCTAGACAGTAGAATTCATATAAGCCCGAAGAATGGTAAAGTATTCAAGAAAAAGTTCCGAAGAACACCTACATTTAAACAGATAAAGGAAAAATAAAAATGAATACAAAAGGCTAAGAATGAAAGGTCTAAGAGAAGAGCCACAAAAGTTAACAGAACTTGGCAAACACTTTCTATAAAGGAATACGGTAACAAATTCTTCAGGCTTGCAGGACACATGAACTAAAGTGCAATTACTCAACTCTGCAGCTGTAGTGGAAGCACAGTCATCAATAATAAATGAAGAAAAGTTAGTTTCTGATATTCAATCTCAATTTTGCACTTAGAATATACATATACTATATATCACATACATAGCAAACTTTCTAATCATCTAGTGTCCTAGGAACTTATGATTAATATTTTCCTTTTGTGTTACTATAATTAATGTGCAAATAAAAATCTTGCATGTAAATCGTAATTATAAAATAATTTACTCCCGAAGTAGGCTTACAATATTCTATCACAAATTCTCAATTTTATACAAATAAGCAAGATTTATGAAGTCTACTTTTCTTTTCTTCTTTTTATTTTCTTATTTTAAATCTTTTTTTGGGGGGAGGGGGAGGTACTAGGGATCAAACTCACCATGCACTTGCCAGGCAGGCACTTATGCCGCTGAGCTAAATTCCCCCAATGAAGTCTACTTTTCCCAATTAGCTACACGAACAAATGTTACATAAAAAACTTGCCTAGCACAGAAAGGGCAATGGATGAGAAACATCAGAAAAAATGTCTCCAGGCTGAGTGGGCCTGGCATTTTCCCACTAGGTCTTATTTTGGGGGAAGTAAGATTACTAAAGTTGATACGAACCTTAGAATCTTAGATTCAGAGGCCCTAGCATGTAAATAAATCTTAAATGCATAATCCTTAAAGCTTACATCTTCAAAGTCAATGTATTATTAGCAATAATAATGATGGCATTAACTACTGAAAATTTACTATAATTCAAAGACTGTGCTTAGAGCTTTATCTTCCTAACTTTGTTTAATTATCTCCATAAACCTATCAACTAGGCAACATTATTATCCCCACTTTCCAGGGACTGCAGATATGAAGAGGTTAAGGAATTTGCTATCAATAGCAAAGGCAAGATTAAACCAGATGTGTCACAATCCACAGTCTTACCTGCCACAGTGAAATGCAACTCACTCATTCAACTTTTATTTATGGAAATACGACAAGGAAGCAGACCTCAGTATTCAAAGAGGTTATAATCCAAAAAAGGGCAAGAAACACAGGTATGCAAATAAAGATGCAATACAACAGAAAATATTGTGTCATTAAAAATATTTTTTAAAATAATGTCGGAATGCCAAAAACAGAATACTTCCTTCTACCTGGGGAGGGAGATTAAAAGCCACTCCCTGCAATCAAAAGCACAGTGTTTAAGTGTAGGCAGATATCAATTCCTGTCTGAGGGCCATTTGCTTTTTGAATACACAAAAACCCCAGTAACTTTTTTCTTACTAAGAAAAAACTAGTAAAAGGGATACCATCCTACATACCTGTAGATTAGAACCCAGCTAAAATCTCAGACCACAGAAAGTATGCCTATGTATAATAATCATGGCTTCCACAGAAACAGATGATCAGTTAGTTGATCACTCCCCTCCCTCCCTGAAATATTTTCTTCTAATATTTTCCTGGGTACACTTTTTTCTTTTTGGTTATCATCCTTCTTTTCTGGTCAACTTTAGTTTCCTTTGCCAGTTCTTCCTCATCTGTGTTCTAAACATTAAAGAAGCCCGTCTCTTCCCTCTTTTTAGCAGGCTCTATTATCTCTTTAGTCAAGGGCTTTAATCTGATCTATACCAGTTGTATATTCCCGGACTCTGAACTCCAGAATCTTTAGCCAACTTGACAATCTTTAGCCTACTCGACAATTCATCTGTGTCTAAATAAATTTCAACTTGACATGTCATAAGCAAAATTCATGATCTCCCTTAAACCTGCTCATTTTCCATCTTAACTGTAGGAAACTTCCTGCACCTTCCAGTTGCCCAGGCCTAAAACCTAGAAATGATGATTCTTTTTATTCTCTAATGTCGCAGTCCATCTGTCAAGAAATCCTGTTGACTCCACCTTCAAAATAAGTCCAGGATCCTAGAACTTGCCCTTTTGGCCACGTACCTCATAGAAATGAAAATTTATGCTCACACAAACACCTGCAACATGAAATGTTCAAAGTAACTTCATTCAGAATAGCCACCAGATGTCCTTCACTGGGTGAAAGGATAAAATGCGGTTAATTTATACAATAGTGTACTACACAACTATAAAAAAAAGTATTGATACGTGCAACAACATACGTAAATCTCCGGTGAGCAAGGCTCAGCCAAAAATAAAAACAACAAAAAAGCCACTCTCTCAAAATGCTCCATAGTGTAACGTTCTTAAAAGAAAAAGAAGCATACAAATAAAGAACAGATTAGAGGTTGATACTAGGATTTACAATGAATGGTGGAAGGATGGCAGGGAGAAAAGACATTGTGGTTATAAAGGGAAGGAAGAGGATTTTTGTGAATACTACGAATTTTGACTGTGATGATGAACACAAAAATCTACTTATGTAATAAGACAGCATAGAACTAAATATACATAAATATTCACTCTGTCTCAATGTTTCACACACACCCAAAAAACTCCAAAAAATCTGGGGAAACCTGGTTTTACCAATTTCAACATCTGGACTTCACCATTCACCAAAAGTCCTAGTATCAACCTATAATCTGTTCGCTTTAAGTAGCTAAATTGCCCAGGTTAGGCTCAAATTATAATCCTCCTACTTTCGTCTTCTACATTTCTTACAGTTTCATAAAGACCTGAACACCTAGGGCCCCTCACCTACTTTCACACTGTCTTAAAACTAACTGTAACACGCATTCCCAGCATTACACGCCCTCTATGCTTCACTGTTCACCCAGACAAAACATTTGATATATTTTATGTATTTATTCAATGTCCATCTCTCTCCACTAGAATATAACCTTTAAATACCATAGCATTTTGATCTACTTTGGTCATTGCTATTTCAATTCATTCTACAATCTCAGCCTAAATCAACTCAGTAATGAACTCCTGAATATTTAGATCAATGATACAAAATACCCGTATCTTTAAGGAAGCAGAGTTGTATTTTGCTATCTCAAATCACTGTTCAGCTGATCAATAAAGATTAAGAATTAATAAGAACCTATAGTCAAACTGTAATTAATTAGTAGGCCTAAAAATAACTTTTTAGCCAGACTCTGGTCCACTGAAAACTGTGCACATATACACCAGGATTCATCTCCTTCCTTACTGTTGGCACATTAAAATTGTGATTGGACCAGGGAAATAGCTCAAATAAATAAATAAAATTGTGATAAATAAAGTCTTACTCTATTCCTTCAAACCCAAGGTAACTTTGTTTCAAGCAAACCTTTGCCCTCAGTTGATGTGCCAATAGGGGTATCCCAACACATTTAATAGAATAATGCACTACTTATCATCTGTGAATGCCTTTATTTACATATACTCTTAATTCAATAACATATAATAATTACCTTAATAAAGCTTCACAGAACATACTGATTTGAAGGAATCTTCCAGTCTGAGTAAAAATTATCTTTGTCTAACTCAACTATCAAAAAACAAAACAAAACAAAAAACTACATCCAAGTTTTCCTTGTGAATATGAAAAGCATTACAGACTTCCTGTTATGGCTTATACTTAGATGTCAACCCAAAGTCTCATGCAGTTATAGGTGGGAGTTGTGGGAGGTGCTGGATCTAGGGTGTATGATACTGGGATTCATGGTACCCCATCTTGGGTGGGTGGCACCAATCAACAGGCTTATACAGCCTGGTAGAATATAAAGGCAGCTGTTGCTGCTGCAGCAACTGATTGGCTTGGTGCCTGCTGCCTTCTGCCTTCCCTGCTTTGCCATGGACTGTTTCTCCTGTGATGTCCTTCTGCCATACCAACCTGCCTTGGAGCCAGCCTAAGAACTGGAAAGCTCTACAAGCTGTGACAATAAACGTTGCCTCCTTTAACTTTAGGTGTCGGGTATTTTATCTGAACCAAAAGTAAAGTAAATAACACATCCCTAAATAAACAAAACAAAATGAAAAAGAGGGAGCTTATCATCATGAAATCTAATATACAAGAAGTGCTAACAACAGTTTAAATTGAAATAAACACACACTGACAGTAACACAACAATGTAATAAAAGTATAAAGCTCACTGGTAGTGATAAATACATAAAGAGTATCATAATTTTAATTGTTTTATGCAATCCTAGTATAAACATTAAAAGATAAAAGTACAAAGAATAAGAAAGTATGAAAAATAACTATAGTTACAAAGTTTTGTTAATAGATATACAATATAAAGTAAATCACTATATGGAGGTTTCATATACAACTGAAGTTAACACTTCAATTATACTACAAAAGCAGTAAGAGGTTCAAGAAGAAACCCACAAGAGATCCACAAAATACAGAGAATCGAGGTGTATCACTGCAAAGAATCATCAAGTCACAAAAAAGACAGAAACAAGAGAAATGGAAAACAAAATGACAATGTCAATAATTGTTGCAAATGTAAATGCACTATTAAAATCACTAATCAAAATAAACCGAGTAGCTGAATGGATAAACAAAACAAGACTCAATTACATACTACCTACAACTCACCTTGAAATTAAGAACATACATAAGCTCAAAATGAAAGGGTGGAAAAGATATTTCAAGCAAATGTTAACCAAAGAGAGCTAGCTATATGGATGAGGTAACAAACTTTAAGTGAAATCTCCACACAAGAAAACAAGGACCACTAAATAATGACAAAAAGTTCAATTTAACAGGAAGATACAAAATGTAAAAATGTATGTCCATAGAATTTCAAAGCATGTAAATGTATAAAGAAAACACAGATGTGAAGAAAAAAATCTATCAATAATGATGATAATACAGGAGACACAGAATCCCATTTCAATAATGGATAAACCAAAAAGAAAATCAATAAAGATCAGCAGGCATAGAAAACATTACTAAACAAATGGACCTAACAGACATACAGAGAATTCCACCAAAAAGCACCAGAATACACATTCTTTCCAAGTACACACAGAACTTTCTTTAAAATAAAACAAATTCTAGGTCACAAGTCTTAACAAATTTAGTAAGACAAATAATTTTGACCATCTTTTCTGATCACAATTTAGTAAAACCACAAATGAACAGAAATGGAATTGGAGAAATTGGCAAATGTTAATGAAACCATATACTTTTAAACAAACATGTTCTAACAAACATTTAAAGCAAAATTTCTAACAAACCTTAGCTCCATAAAACAGAAGAGAAGGAAAAACATAAATTCATCATCATCCTGATATAAATGTCAAAGACATCAAAAGGAGGAAAACTATGGGCCAATATCCAACATGGACACAAAAATCTTCAACAAAATATTAGCCAGCTAAATTTATCAGCACACAGAAAGTACCATGCATCACAACAAAGGCAATTTATTCCTGGGATGCAACAGTGACTCGAACAGTGCAAATCAATTGATGTGATACATTAACAGAATGAAAACCAGTAATTATATGTCCAACAGAGGCAGAAAAAGCACTTCACAAAGCTCAATACCTTTGATAATAAAAACCCTCAACAAATAAGATATGAAAGAAATCTATGTCAATACAATAAAGACCATAGGGGGAAAATGCACAAATATACTATAGTTTGAAAAAAAAAAAAAAAAAACCTACACACGCAATGGAGTTCTTTTTTCCAATATCCAAAGAACTCAGCAAGGATGGTCACTCTAGTGACTCCCATGCAATGCAGCACTGGAGTCTCAGTCAACAATCAGATAAGAGATAGAAATGAAAGGTATCCAAATCGGAAAGAAGATAATCTTGGCAAAAGAGTCTGCAAAAATACCTGGTAGAATAAAGGGATGCAGGACATAAAAGCAACATATAAAAATCAGCTGCAACTCTACACACCAACAAATTATTCAAAAGGAAACTAAAAACACCACCATTTACAACAGCACCAAAAAGAAAAAAATACATAAAGAATCTGGGTGCAGTGGCACATACCTTTAATCCCAGCACTTTAAAAGGCTGAGGCAGGAGGATCGCAAATTCAAGACCAGCTGGGCAACTTAGCGAAGCCCTGTCTCAAAATTTAAAAAAAAAAAAAAAAAAAAAAATTAAAGGGTTGGGGGTATGGCTCGGTGGGAAGATCCTGGGTTCAAAACCTACTACAGTACCATGGTGGGGGGGGGGATGAAGGAGGTCAAAGACTAAGCTGAAAAGCATAAAACACTGATGAAAGAAATTAAAACAGATACAAATAAATGGATAGACACCGTAAGCCAACAGATTAGAAGACTAATTTTGTAAAACATTGCCATCCACAGATTCAATGCAACCTGTATCAAAATCCCAAATAATTTTTTATAAAAATAAGAAAACTCACATGAACCACAAAAGACCTCTCAAATAGCCAAAGCAATTCTAAGCATGTTGGAAGCTTTACATTTCCTGATTTCAAATTATTTTACAAAGTCAAAATTTCAAATTATTTTACAATAATCAAATCATTGTGATATTAGCATAAAGAGACATACACACCAATGTAATAGAAAATCCAGAAATAAATCTATAAAGTCATCTTTGACAAGTGTGCCAAGGACACACAAAGAGGAAATGTCAGTCTCTTCAATTAAAAATGCTAGGAAAAGTAAATATCTATATCCAGAAAAATGAAATGGACCCTTCAAGTTTTACATATGCAACTGAAAATAGACTGAAGACTAAATCTGAGACAATAAAACTCCTAGAGTAAAACAAAAACAAAGTTTCCTGACGTTGATCTTGGCAAGATGTCGATCTTGGCAAGACGTTGATCTTGGCAACGACTTATACATGACAACAAAAGAACAGGCCAGTAAAAGACAAACAAGAAAGGCTACATCAAATTAAAAAGCCTCTGCACAGGAAAGGAAACAACCTGTGCAATGGGAGAGAACATAGGAAGTAGCCTAAATCTTGCAAACAGCCTATAATGTCAACAAATGAATGGATGAAGAAAATACATTTTATACCAAATGAAGTACTAGTCTACCATTAAAAAGGATAAATTTGAGTTATCTGTATTCAGAAGAAGTACAAATGACCAACAAACGTGAAAAAGATGTTCAACATTGCTGGTCATTCAAGAAATGCAAATTACAACAACATTGAGATTCCACCTCATACCTGAAAGAATTGCTACCATTAAGAAATCAACCAATAACAAATGACGGGAAGGCTGTGGGGAGAAAGGAACTTTTCTCCTTTGTTGTTGAGGAACTTTTCTCCATTATTCTTAACAGCTGATATAACCACTATAGAAAACAGTATGTAAATTCTTTAAGAAACTAAAACTACAAGTTCCACTTCAGCTAGCTATTATTCCCCTTCTAGGTATCTTCCTAAATGTTTATTTATATCATGCCACAGTGATACATGCATATCCATATTTATAGCAATGCAATTCACAATAACTAAATCTTGCAAACAGCCTATATGCCCATGAAACAGATGAATGGATAAAAGTTAGTGTGGCATTTACATACAATGGAGTTATTACTCTGCCATAAAAAGGATAGTGTTGGATCATTTGTAGGAAAATGAATGCACCTTGAGAACATAATGATAAGTGAAGTAACTCAAGACACACAAGCTTAAACAATGCATGCTTTCTCTCATATGAAAAACTCAACATACATGTAAAGTACAAAATAAAAGATAAATACAAATCAAGTTGATGAACTAGCACTCACCAGGCTGGGTTTAATGAATAGACAATAGCAAGTGTTTTTTGAGGGCATGGAGAAATTTCAGTGCTTCTATACTATATGAGATTGCAAAATGGTGAAGCTGCTTTGGAAAATAGGTTACTATCTACTCAACGTGTTTATTATAGAGTCATCACATGATCCAAAATTCCACTCCTAAGCATATATCCAAGAGAAATGAAAACATCACTAAAAACCTTGTATGCCAGTGTTCATACTATCATTATTCAGTAACAGTGAGAAAATGTGAACACCACAGATGTTCATCAGTTAATGAACAGATGAATATGACACAGTCACGCAATGGAATATTATTTAACAAGAATGAAATAATAATATATCATACAACAGGCAGTAATCTCAAAAATATTATTCTAAGAGATGGGTCTGGTTGCATTACATGCCTATAATCCCAGCATTCATGAGGCTGGAACACAAAGACTGCAAGTTCAAGGTCAATGTTAAGGTTCAGGTCTACAGTGTCTATCAAAAAGTCTTATGCATTCTGAGGTGGAGCTATTGGAAGGGGACTGGATCATGGGTCAATATACTTATCAGTGGATTAACATACTGATTAGTTTGTAACTAAGTATGCTGTTAAGAGGTAGGGCCTGGTTGGAGGGGATGGGCACTAGGGGAATGACATGGAAGAGTCTATTCTTGTCCCAGATTCCTCCTTTTACTGTGTTTCCTGGCTGCCACAAGTGAACAGTTTTCCTCAGCCACACATCCCCGCCATGTCATTTCTGCCTCAGTTAGTTAACCATGGATTGAACCATCTGAAACCGTGAATCAAAATAATCTTCTCCCCCTTTAAATTGTGGGAGTTGGGTATTTTGTCCCAGTGATGGAAAAGTTAATACAGCCAGGTTGGGCAATTAAGGGAAACCTTGTCTCAAATGAATGAATGAATGAGGCTGGGGATGTTGCTTGGGTGGTACAGTGATTGCCCCGCATGTATGAGTCCCTTTATTCAAGTCCTGGCACTACAAAAACAAAGACAAAAAAAAAATTATTGCAATTGAAAGAGGCCAGGCACAAAAGATCCTGTACTGTATTATTCCATTTACATAAAATGTCCAGGAAGGGCAAGTCCACGGAACCAAGAGAGAGGAAAGTATGGGAAATAATTTCCAGTGAGTATATTTAGATAGCATGTAAACCTCTTTTTGAGGTAAATAAATATATTCAGCACAAATCTATAACTACATTAAAAACCAATGAATTGTAAACTTTAAAAGGCTGAATTTTGGAAAGCCATCTTTGAAAGGAGTCAAGATGGTGACACAGATACAATTAGAAATTAATAACCTCTGCACAACCTGGAACCAAGGACTGAAAAACAGCTACTCTGTAAGAAACACTCCAGAAATCACTAAGAAGGTGACAGGAAAGTTAAAACCATACAGAAATGGACAATGAAGAGAAAAGAATGAAGCACTCTGTAACAACTTTATGCCAGGTTCTAACAATGTCATGCCAGGTGGTGGTGAGAAGGTGACTCCACTAGCCTAAGGTAAATCCAGAAAGGACTGGCAGGCTTGGTGATGAACAACAGAGAAGCAGCACTAGTCAAAAGAAAAACCCATGGTGTTATGGTTTGTGTCAGGTGTCGCGCCAAAGCCTCATGCAGTCATGGAGGGTGCCGAGTCTAGCATTTCTGATTGGTACATTGTCTAGTGCTAGGACTGATGCTAGTGTTACATCTGCCCAACAGCGAGTTGCCCGCATACAATACAGGGGAGGGAAGGCGGCTTGCTTTTCCCTTTGGCCTTTCTGCTCTTGTTGCTTGCAGCTGCTATCAACGGTTGCCCCCTAGCCATGCCACCCTGCCTTGGAGCCAGTTGAGTATGGACTAAAACCTCCAAAAACTGTAAGTTAAATAAACCTTCCCTTCCTTCATTTTGAGTGTCAAGTATTTTGTCTCAGGAACCAGAAAAAGTAACCGAGGCACACGGTTATTCCAAACTATAAATCCATTGTGGAGATTTACTCTGAAAGTGACTCCTCCCAAATGGCAGACTAGCTTTGGACAAGAAATCCACTAGAGTAATTATCATATCTTGAAGTGAGATAATCAAAACCTATTTTAAGTAAGGGCTTATTGTTTGAGATTGCACCACTCTGAGTATGAGAAGTCACACAAAAACAATTATTTCAGGGTCCCCTGAGGTTACTCTGCCACAGTAGCAGGATAAGGAGACAGTCAGAAAAGATAGTTGCGGACAAAGGGTGAGCTACCTGAAGACCCCTGAGAAGTTTAAGCAGTGGGGAACACAGGCTATGGAGGGCTTGGTAGCAGCACCATGCTCTGGGGTGAAGAGTCAGGCTCAGCACATGTAGTTTTCTGAGGGGGTTGGTTCCAAAGATGTCTGGATCAAACCCAGTGGATTTCTTGGTTCCCTTGTTGTTCACGTCCAACACAAAACTCAGTGGTCTGTTTGCTTTTCCCCTCCACTTACATAGTTAGAGATACACATTCCTTTGATTGGATGGTTACCACATCCCCAGATATAGAGACAAGGGGGCCTCGGGAACAAGAAGTGGAGCACTTACCAGCCCACATCCACAAAGCTGTTTTAGGATATCAGTGGCCTGGGGTGCACAGAAAGACATAAATGCTAATAGGAGACGACTTTAATACTCTCACTCATATGTCCTCCAAACCAAAAAAATTTAAAAAATCAACAAAGAGACAGCAAAATTGAACTACATTCTAGATCAAAAAGACACAACAGATGTTCACAGAATATTCCATCTAACTACACAAAACACATGCTTTTCTAGAACAAAGATATTTTAAGCTAAAAGGAAGTAATAAACAAATAATTTCTTGCATTTTATTAGACCATATAGGAAGAAAATCAATAACAAAAGAAAGTACATAAGCTATAAAAACACAAATATTAACATTCACTTATGACTGTTCAGTGTATCACTGAAGAAATCATAGGGGCATTAAAAACTTTCTGGAATCAAGTGAAAATGGAAATGCATCAGACCAGAATATCCAGGATAGAGCAAAGGCAGTTCTAAGAGAAAAGTTTACAGCTATTAGTGGCTACATTAAAAAAAAAAATCTCAAATAAATAACCTAATGATGCATCTCAAGGTCTTAGAAATATAAGAACAAACGTACACCAAAACCAAAGTTGACAGAAGGAAATAATAAGCTAAAATTAAAGAAACAGAGATTTAAAGCACAAAACACAGGATGAATGAAACAAAGAGCTGGTTATTTGAAAAGATTTAAGATTGATAAACCCTTAGCTAAACCTACCAAAAGAGAGGGAAGACCTAAATCAATACAATTAAGAGATAAAGTGGGGGGAGGGGGGTGATGTTATAACAAACTCCACTGAAATCCAAACAACATTAATTCTTTCCATCCATGAATACGGGAGCTTTTGTCCATCTTACAGTATCTTCAATTTATTTCTCCCATGTTCCAGAATTTTCACTGCAGAGATCTTTCACTTTCTTGGTTAGGTTAACCCTAAGGCATTTTTTAAAAGGTACTGTGAGTGGAATTCTTTTCCTGATTGTCTTTTCCAGTTAATTATTGGTGCACAGAAAATCTATTGACTATTTCTTTGGTAAAGCAATCTACATAAACCAGAAAAGCTGATCTTAAAATTCACACAAAACAACAAAAGGCCGAAAGACAGCAAAAGTGATCCTAAGCCAAAAAAACAGCTGGAGGCATCAAAATATGCAATTTCAAATAATACTACAAAGTCATAGTAACAAAAACACTATACTACTGACACAAACAAATGGAAATAAGTACAGAAAACAGAAACAAACCCATGGAACTATAACCACCTGCATACTGACAGACAAGTCAAAAGCATACATTGGAGAAAGACAGCCTCTTTAATAAATGGTGTTGGCAAAACTGGATATCCATATAGTGAAAACTGAAACTAGATCCCTATGTTGCCCTATACAAAAATCAAAACCTGGCTATAACACCTGAAACTTAAAACTACTAGAAGAAAACATCTGGGAAACAGATACAAGCAGACTTCCTGAGCAGGGCTCCCAATAGCACAGGAAATAAGACAACCTACAAATGGGACTATGTCAAATTAAAAGGTTTCTCTACAGCAAAGGAAACTACTAGTTTAAGACAGTCTATAAAATGGGAGAAAATCTTTGCCAACTATACTTCCAACAGACAATCAATATCTGTAATATATAAAGAATTCAAGCTGATACAGTGGCACATGCCTATAATTCCAGCAGTCTAGAAGGCTAAGGCAGGAGAAAAGTGAATTTGAGCCCAGTGTGGGCATCTTAGTGAAACTCTATCTCAAAATAAAAAATCTTTAAAGGGCTGGGAATGTAACTTAATGCGAAGGTCCTAGGTTCGGTCCCCAATATCAAAAAATAAACAAATAAATAAATAATAGTTCAATCAATAAATGGGCAAATGAATCAGACACTTCACAAAACAAGTATAAATGGTCAATAATCTTATGGAGAAAATGATCAATATCTTTAGCTATTGGAAAATGCAAGTCAAAACTACAGAGATTCCAAAATAGCTATCATCAAGAATATTAAGTATGGAGGTTCCTCAAAGAATTAAAAATAGAACTACCATATGACCCAGCTATAACAACACTCCTTGGTATACAGCCAAAGAATTAAAGTCAGCTACCCATTTTAACTGCAGCACAATTCACAACAGCCAGCATATGTGCCCACTAGCAGATGTATGGATCAAGAAAATGTGGCATATACAAACAATGAAGTATTTATTATTCACCCATAAGGAAGAACAAAATGATGTCATCTGCAGGAAAATGGATGAAGTGGAGATCATGTTAAGTGAAATAAGCTGGATTCTAAAAAACAAGCACCTCAGTGTTTTCCGTAGTATGTAGAATCTAAAAACAATGGCACAGTATAAGGCAATTACTAGAAAAGAAGAAAGTAAGGTGGAGTTAGGAGTGTAACAGAGGGTAACAGGAGGGATGGATATGATCAGAATATAGTATGCAAGTATGAAAATACCAAACTGAAACCAAACACTTTGTAAAACTAATAGGCACTAATATATTTAAGAAATAAAAGGTTGAATTTATAGTACATGAATTGTACCTTAGCAAAACTGTTGTTACATATATATGAAGCAGGTGACACACATACTATAAAAGTTTTAGTGAATCTAGTCAAAAATGCAATTTTTTTTGAGGGGGGACCAGGAATTGAAATCAGGACCTCACCTTGCCAGATAAGCACTGTGCCACTGAGTTAAATCCCCAGGCACCCCAAAATGCAATTCTTAATTAATATTAAACAGTGCTTTTGAACTTATCACATATACAGGAATTTGCAACAGAATAAACAAGAATGTTGAAACATATTATACCTTTATGAAGTTGTATTTCCTTCGCTTAAGTCACTGAAAGCCAGAAAGATTTTGGGACCAGAAATATCATGCCTCTACCCGCTCCCAATAATGCAGACAATAAAACTATACACATAAAATTTTAACCAAAAATCAACAGAATCCTTCTGAGGAAGAGAAGAAAGATCAGCAACTCCTGAGAACTCACTGTGCTGGTCAGGGAGGATCCAACCAGAAGACAACTAGATGGCCTTCCTGGTAAGTGGTGCAACGGGTTCCAGGAAAAGTCAGGGCCACCTGTGACCCTTGCAGCATGCAGGTTGAGAATCAACACCCCACCACTGCCCCTACCTCCCCCACAGACCCCCCTGGTAAGCAACCTGCTGGTTCAGAGGACTGGCTAAGCTGATAGCAATTAAGGGACATAAAGTAACAAAATGCTTGTATTCATTTGGTTGATTTTGCAGGCCTGAACCCAGCAGTCTGAGAATCTCTTGGGAGGAAGACAGTATGCAATGTAGCAAATATAGGGGATTCTCTTCTGTCTTGTGTTTGAGACCCAATAATGTTCACACTGTTTTTGCTTTATTCAATATTCTGTTTTGATTGGTTTTATTCTGTTTTGTTTTTGGTTTGATTTTGTTATACCTGATGGAATGGACAACTATTGTGAAGATAACAAGATATACTACTGTTTACAAGATATATTGTTTTCCTAGTATCCTGCTTTGAAGTTCTATACCAATTCTACTGGTTTGTTCTGATTGACTTTGTTCTGTTTTGTTTTACTGGATTTTACTATCTTTAAAATAAAATTAAAAAATAAAAATAAAAAACAATCAACAGAACCCTTCTACAATAACCTTTGTAAAGAGTTTAAAAATTCAATTGTATTTAGAAATATGTATCTTACTCATTCATTACCCTATCTAGACACTTGGGAAAGTATGAAAGCACCATAAAACAGTCTCTGTCCTTAAGAGGCTTAGAATGGCAATTATGAACATGGGCTTTCAGATTTCCCACTGCAAAGAACATCAGTGACCAGTGGTTTCAGCTGCTGTGTTCTCAAATTCATTGTCTTGCTGAGGCCAACCCAAGTTTCTGATAGGCTGTTTCTCCCAGTAACTAAGCATGGCAGGTGCACCTAATGGAGATCTTTTCCTAGGAGATGTTACACTCCTCTAAGAGGGCAATTTGGGTTTGAAGACACTCAAAGCTTTGCAGTTACTTTGTTACAGATGTACAGCATTTCACATTCTTTTCTATTCAACTTGCTGCTGTTCTTCCCTTCTTTTTCTAGGTGGTTTTTAGTTTTCACCTGCCAAGTTTCTATGAGCCAAAGAACACTGATACACAAGACATAAAGATGATAACTACTTCTTTCAAGGTATCCCTCTGTTTTATCCACAAATATGTTTCCACAAATGACTTAAATTACTATTCTAAATATAAACAAGTGCCTAAAAATAGGATTACCAAACATAAGAAGTAAAACAAACAGGGGGAAAAATTCCCAAATGACCAGCAGACTAGGAGTTGATAGTGATTTGGATCCCTAAAAGTAAAAATAATGCAACTTTGTTATAATGAATTTTAAAACAAAAAAGTGTTCTCATAATAATTCGTTTCACACAACATGAAAAACATGGGGAAAAAGGAGCACAATGATATATATTGAGTCCTTCAGGAGCCAGAGCACAATTTTAGCAGTGATACTCCCACTTTATAGATGATAAAACTGAGGATCCACATATAATGTTAATGGACATGTTCAAATTTCCAAAAATACTAAGTAGTGAACCAAGGTTGTCTTCTTTGACACTGGTTCCAGAATGTAGCCAAGAGAATAATCATACTTGTAAGGATCAAAAACACATATTATCTCTCCTCTCTCTTTAAAACAGTAAATATTAAGGGTTGGACTATATTCTCTATTAATAATAGTTACATTTCAACATCCACTTCCCCCTACCCCTAACTGCAGAACAAGTGAAACTAAGCAGGAGACCTGAAACCTACGACTTAGTTCAAAGGAGAACTGAAATTAATAGTTAATGAAGCTAAGATCACTAGTTAATGAAAAATGTAACTTAACTGATTATCAAAATAGAAAAGCCAGCCCTTTCTATATGCCAAAAACTAAAACTAGACCCATGTCTATCACCCTGCACTAAAATAAAGTCAAAATGGATCAAAGATCTAAATATTAAAATAGAAACACTAAATCTGCTGAAAGACAAAGTAGGTAGAAATCTTGAAGACACAGGAGTAGGCAGACAGTTCATGAACAAAAACCAAACTGCACAGGAAATACTTCCCAGAATCAGCAACTGGAATCTCCTCTTATTAAAAAGATTCTGCATGAAAAAAAATCTCCAACAGAGGGAAAAGAAAACCCATGAATTGGGAAAATATCTTAGCCAACTATCCCTTAGACAAAGGACTTCTATCTAGAACATATAAAGAGTTTTTAAAAATCAGGCCCCCAAAATTCAAAGATCCAATCCAAAAAAGGGCATCTGAGATGAATATACACTTCTCAAATGAAGAAATACAAATGGCAAATAAATAAATGAAAAAATGTTCAGCATCATTAGTCATTAGAGAAATGCAAATTAAAATAACACTGAGATTCTATCTCCCTCCAGAAAAAAATAGCAGAGATCAAGAAATCAACAAATAACAAATGCTGGAAGGACTGTGGGGGAAAAGGAACTCTTCTCCACTGTTAGTGGGAGTGTAGGCTGGTGCAACCACTGGGGAAATCAATGTGGAGGTTCCTCAAAAAGCTAGGATTAGAGGTTCCATTCAACTCAGCTATTCTCTTCTGGGTATCTTCCCAAAAGAATTAAAAACATCATACCACAGTGACATATGTGCACTCATGGTTATAGCAGCACAATTTGTAATAGCCAAATCTTGGAAACAACCCAAATGCCCTTCGAATGAAGAATGGATAAAAAAAGACGTGGTATTTTTATACAATGGAGGACTACTCAGCTATAAATAAAGAAGGATCACATTGAGGCTTTTATAGGTAAATGGATGCGACTTGAGACCATACTCATAAGTGATATAAATCAAACTCACATGTGTAGATACTGTATTGTCTTCCTAGTGAAAGAAACCGAAAGAGCAGGTAAGATTCAAAATCTACAATAAATACTGTGTAAGGGTAAGAAACTGCTCAAAGGGAAAAGTAACTGGGACAGAGGTAAGGAGCAAAGAAGGAGGGGAAGTTTTGTTTTGCTACCAGGGATTGAACTCACAACCTCAAGCCTACCAAGCAGGTGCTTAGGTCTCTGAGCTAAATCGGTCCTTCAATTTGTATAAATATACATAAGATAGTTAAGATGACTACACTACAAATTCTATTAGTTCTTGGAAAAGAACAGTTACTACTGATATGATTAGATCAATTTTGCATGTCTGCATCTGGTAATCTAAGCAACCCTTTCGAAGATAACAATATGCAACATAACAACCATTGTTAAATTCCTATCTTCTTGTGTTGAAAGCCTAAACTGTTATTGTTTTGGGTTTGTTGTTCGTCTCTTTTAATTTTTGTTTTTCTTTTCTGTGTCCTCTATTTTCTCTTAAATAAAAAAAGAGAAAGAAAAGAAAAGCTGCTTTAGTAAGCACTTTAGGGGTATACTGATCTCCTTGTTCTAACATTAAAGGTCTCCTACGTTAATTAGGTATCAAACTAAACTTGGCCCTATAGGACAAGCATTTTCTATCAAACTCTTTCCAGCTGCCCAAGTGATACAGTCTGTTTCAGTTAAATAATTTGTCACAGCTTGAACTAGGAAGACATTCAAATTTTAGCTAAGACACTAGCAAAATAAAGTTGGTTAGAAATTATTTATTTTTATTTATTTTGCGGCACCAGGGATCGAACTCATAACCTAGCACCTCCCAGGGCAGGCACTTAAGCCGCTGAGCCAAACTCCCGGCCCTAGTTTTTTGAGGCAGGGTCGTACTACGTAGCTCAGGCTGGCCTTGCGCTCGCGTTGTAGCCCAAGCCGGCCTAGGACTCACATCGCTCCTCCTACCTCAGCCTTCCAAGTGCTGGGATTAAAGGCGTGCGCCACCATGCCCGGCTTAGAAATTATTTTAAAAGATCAGTATTTTACACACAGCTTATGTGACTACTAACAGATGCAACTATTCTAGGTTTTCTTTTTCTCTCTGACAGTTACCTCTCATCTTTTCACCAAAAGAAATTGCCTCTTGATGCCCCTTCAAGGTTCAACCAGATGGTTTAAATGAGTAAGGAATAGATTCTATTTTAATCTCTTTTTGAGACACACATAATTATTTAATAAAATGCTAAGCAGAAGCTATATACTCACAAATGCCACATGTTGAAGTACTTATTCTAAACTTGTCAAATTCCTATTTTATGATAACCAAGAGAAACAAGCTGGTGAATATATCAAATTTTATTTTTCAGCCACAACTATTATACTATAAAGGGAGGTAAACAAACAATACATATATTCTAAAAGGGAAGGCTGACAGGATGGAAAGAACTATTTTGTGGAATTAAAGCTACACCTTTTAGAATGCAGATGAAGAAAAGAAAAAGTATATAAAATCAACAAAAACTAAATACTTAGGAGTAAAGCTAAGAAATGTCAAAAACCTGCATAAAACTTTGCCAAGACGCAAAAGCAGACTTGAGCAAATGAAAAGGTATCTCTTATTTCCAGATAAAATACTTCAACATCACAAATGTCAATCTCCCTTATTTAGAACTTTGAAGAAATCTCACTTAAAAATACCAAAAGGCTTTTATAGACTTAAAGGAATTAATACCAAAATTCTAATGGAAAAAATTAAAAAAAAAAAAAAAAAAAACCAGGAGGGGCTGCAGCGTTGGCTGGCAGAGGCAAAGTTGGGATCAGCACCCTGACTACCTGTGTGATCTGTTCCCTTGGCTCACTCCCCAACCTCCTGGGTAGAATGGCACTGAGTGGTATTGGTGGCCTGAGCTGTGCCATGACTTCAAAGGTTCACCATGCCGTACCCTCTATGTCAAGCACTGTGATGCTCTGAGTTCAAGGTGCTTGGAGGGTTGGGTTGAGTCAGGTGCCTCACAATACCAACAGGAAGGCAGGAAGGCTAAGTGTGCTAAGTTTTTCACCTCCTTTTAGACTGACATCTGCAAGTAATTTTTTCATTGCTTTTGAAGATCTCAGAAAGGACATTAACACAATATAGTAAATTTTGTGTGTATTTATTGTGGCTGATATAAATTCCTAAAACAGTGATTTCACTCAACACAAGTGAATGGCTCTTGGGATTATTATTCCCCTGCTGGCTGAAGGGATATGGTCACTTTCTCAGAATTTAGTTTCACTCCGTGTAATAAACCATTCTTAAGCACCTTTGCACAAACATCTCATGTTTGTTCTGTGCCCTTTTGGGGCTTTATTATTTGGAAGCCATGGAGGCAACAGTGCACAAGAGAATTTCAACCAGAGAATGCTGCTTTTCAGCAAATGCAGAAGAGTACTTCACTGCTTTGCTGCTTCCACAACAGACACAACTATGATTACTTCTTTCAGTTACCTCTGTATGTTCTTGTGAAATTTCACCATCTGCCAAGTTAAAAGCCTGTGTGCACAAACACTGATACTGGAAAAACTCTCATATATTGTTAAGTACTATCAGAGAGATTCAACAGTGTCCATCAAGCCATACATCAGAAGGAAAGTTGTCTTGCAAGTCATATTCTACTGTGAAAGTCAAGAACTGTGGGCAAACTTACTGCGATTCAAGTACAAAAAAACTATCTCAGTTTTTCTTCGTGTGGCTTTTGACAAATCTGTCCCATCAAGAAGCACTTTCAGATATACTGGTTGATACAGTAAATATTTTGTCTTCAACTTAAGGACTTTTTAACCTTAATCCTTGTCACACTGTTTCCAAGTAACAGTGTGGAGATAGATTTATTTTCTCTCAACTATTAACTGTAATTTAAGTAAACCTGCCAGGGTCTGAAAAAAATTACTGAAGAAATACAAACATAGTCTCCTGCTCAAGCCATGCTCTATGCTGTCTGTATCAATAGATTAAGAAAAAGGTAGAGAAATTGCATATTACAATGCTCTTTGGTATTGCAGGTCTGTTAATCTGCTGCTCTTGTGAACAGGTGTCTTTTTTTTACTTCACTATATTGGACTTCAAGTTTTCCAGTAAAGTAGTAATAATGTTTATCTTTATTAGTGGCCTTACTAGAGCAGTTCTTTCAGAGTTCCTGTCGTGGGGCTGCTTTCTTACCACATCATTGACAGATATCCCTATTAGGCCCTGCAATACCTCTGTCCAAAACAGTTGATACGATGTTCGTGCACAAGATGTAATTACCTTTGTTAACTTTTACAAGCATCATCCCTGTATGTTTTATTTTTTACTATAATTCCATTAAAATAATTAAGAACCTGTGGTGAAAGGAATCAAGAATTTTTTGCCCTTATATGCAGAAAACAACAAATTCAAAGAGACCCAGAAGACAATGAACAATGTGAAAGTCTCATTCCTATTTCTTAGAAAGATGGAGCCAATTAGCTGCTATTAGCAGTCTTCTCTCAAAGGAAGTTGTCTTAACAGTTGATGTTTTCAAGAATAATTCTCACTATTATTGATTATCAGGGAAATGTCTAGCAAGTTTTTGTAGAAACAGTTTCAATGCCTAGTCTGAAACATAATAGTTTCACAGTTCTCTGAAACTCTAAAATAAATTTTTCTCATGCCTTATTTTTCATAATGAAGTACTCTGCTATGCAGCTGTGTACATATCACTGTAATTATATGAAGTTCCAAGCCACAGGACCACTGCCACTAATCAAGAAATACAATTCTAATGTTCTGATAACTTTAAATAAAAATAGGTAGGAAAACACCAAAGGAAAAGGTACAATGGTTAATTCTATAAGATGTCAAGCATGTTATAAAGTATCTATAACAGCCGGGCGTGGTGGCGCACACCTTTAATCCCAGCACTCGGGAGGCTGAGGTAAGAGGAGCGTTGTGAGTTCCAGGCAGACTTGGGCTACAACGCGAGCGCAAGGTCAGCCTGAGCTACACAGTGCGACCCTGCCTCAAAAAAAAAACCAAGGCCGGGAGTTTGGCTCAGTGACTTAAGCGCCTGTCTGGCAGGTGCGAGGTTGAGTTCAAGCCCCGGTGCCTGAAAAAAATAAAAATAAAAATAAATAAATAAATAAAAAGTATCTATAATAAAACAGGGTGGTATTTCACAGAATTATTCAAACAACCTCATGCAACAAAATTGAAGGTCCAGAAACAGACCCAAGTAGATGCAGACATTCAGTATATAATACCAATGTCTCAAGTCACTGGAACAAAGGTATACTTTCTGACAAATCTACTAAAGACAGCTTGGTGATGATTTAGGAAGAATAAAATTAGATCAGTAACTCACCCATGTATAGGACCAAATAGATCAGGGATCTAAATGTAAAAGGTTTCTTCTTGCAATTACTAGAAGAAAATATGGATGCATTTCTCTTTAACTTGAGCATAAAGGAAAGGCTTTATGATCATAACACAAAATCAGGAAAAATAAAAGAGCAATAAATTCAGTTGTCTAAAGGGATGAAGAAGAAACTCCTACATGGTACAAAAAAATCACATACCAAATATTCTTACAAAGCCTGAAATACCACAAGCATAACATATTACGAAGAAGAACTCATTCTGTATGAATGAACTCTTAGTGTTAATAGGATAAAACCAAACATCCACTTTAAAAATCGGTTTCTCAAAATGGGACAATTCACAAGTACATAAGATACTGTTTCTCACCTAACAGATTAGCACAAGATGAAAATGTAAAGCAACTTCTGTAGGCAACCAATGAACAGGACAGGCAGTCATACACTACTGGAGAGAATGCTAATTACTACAACCCTTAAGAAGGGGGACTTAGACCAAACTACATATGTTTACATTTTGACTCAGCAATTCCACTTCGATTAACTTCCTCTGATGTTATGTCTCTAATACAAAAATATACCTGCTAAGGGTTATCCATAGCAGGCTTCTCTGAGCCTACAAAAACAATTTAAATATCGATAAATAGGAGAATGGTTGAATCACCAATGCAATAATATACAGTCTTTATAAGAATGAAAAGAGTCTCTGAACTGATATGGAACAATTTCCAGGAAACAACAGTTAAGAGTAAAAGCAAAGTATCTCAATTATGCTACCTTTTATGTAAGATAGAAAATTATACTACCTGCTACTGTGCAAAAGAAACCCAGAAGAAAGTAATCAGAACATGAGATTGGCTTATCCATAGAGAATGAGCGGAAATCGAACTGAAAGGAAAGACACTTGTCAATTTCTGACTTTTGAAACCATGTTAGTGTTTCAGAGTGAAAACATAAATAATACTTTTCAATACAAATATGGCAAAGTTCCAAGAAAGAATACATACAGAAAAAGTCCCAAATGATTTCAAATCAATAAATTATCGTAAAGAGAAAAAAAAATTTTTTTTGATAAAGTAATCCAAATAAAAGTGGAAACAAATACTGACCCCTTACAAGGAAAAACACTGCCCCAGAGGTATGAGTCAATATTTCTGAAACAACTTTGTGAATTCTGGGAATGAACAAATTAAGTAAATACATTGTGCATAATGGGAATCAAGTTTTTCACTTTGGGAAAAAGTGGGTACAAATACAAAGAGAGAAGAATTAAACTCTGTAGCACTCTTCTGAATTTGAAAGTATGAACTTTTAATAGACGCACATGCGTATACATACACGTGTGCATATACACATATAACCCTTCTGTCCAGTTTTCCTGGATAAGAAAACTTAGATTCAAAAGTCTTTCACTGTCCAATTCTGAAGCAATTTAAATATCAAGATAAATAACTAAAGACTGATATATTCAAATGATATATTCAAATAAAGAGCTATAATCCTTAACAGTAGAATCACAACTAATAAAGAAGAAATAGAGTTTGAAAACCACCATTTGGCAGCCATTAATACACCGGTTCCAATAAGACACAACAATGTATATCAAATTTAGTTGGTAAAAAGATTCATGAAAAAAGGGTATCATTTACATAGTCTAAAGTACTCCACAGCATTGTATAATTTGGCAATTTTAAGTTTGACATTATCTAAAAGTAAGGAATAACAAGAATCAAGTTTGTATGGAAAAGTAATTTTTGAATTACAAAATATCACACAGGAACACCACTACTTTCTAATAAATCGTTGGACATATCTGTAATAATTTAAAATTAAATTCAATAACTAATAAACATGTTCACATAATTCTAGTTGGGATAAGCTGCAAATGTATATTACTATTCTTATACTACTATGTATACCTCCCTTGATCAAAATATGAAAAAAGGACAGAAGTATAATAAAACATGAGACCTACTATTGTGTTACCTTTAACTTTCTTAGACTGTGGTTGATTTAAATGATACATAGAATTGAATACACAACTTCTTATGAGCCAAGGCTCTAGGGGCTCTCTTTACCTTATTATCTATTTTATTATTGTTTTTATTATTTCATTTTTCTAATTGACACTTTTATATTAGGCCAAGTTACCTGTTCCTCTTCTGCAATGATAAAAAGGGCTTTTAATTCTCAGTAAAGACAACCTTAGTTAATAGCATGTGACATGTTTCAACTTGGTCAGTGCAGTCAGTCAGCTATGAGCTACAGCTAAGGTGTTTTCAGCTGTACCATAATCATGCCTCACAAACAGGGCATTCACATGAAATTCTGTCAATTCATTGGAGTCATGTGACTGTGCGCCTTCAGCTTCCAGCCTTTCATAACAAGAGATGGAACTTGGGGCTATGGTTACGAACCTAAGACCAACGTTCAGAATTCTCAATGGAAGTTACCCAATTTTTCCACATGTGAAAAAAGTGCATCAATCAGGATCCAACATAAAAGTGATGCTGACAGTTGTTTTTAACCTTAATAAGTAAAACTGTGTGAAGTAAGTACCCAAGACACTAGTGTGAACTCAATATTATAAGAGCTTCTTACAGCATTTAACAACAATGTGCACAGAAAAGGGCCTGAGAGATGGGCCATTGGTCTCATTCTTGAATCATGACAACATTGCAAGTCACCCATTACTTTCGGTAAGACAATTTCTTTCAAATAAAACATTACGATGTGCCCTCATCCACTCTATTCACCAGATCAGGTATTGCACAACCTGTGTCTTTTCCTACAGTCAAAATGATAATGAAAGGTCAACGTTTTTAACTGATTGAGGACACCCAGACAGCAATGACTACACAACTAAAGACATGAAAAATAAAAGAATAAAAATAAAGACACTCATGAAAGAGGGCTTCGAGAACTACTTCAGAAAGTGGCAAGAATAATGAGGTTAAGTGTGGTCAAAGGCAGAGTATGTTGTGGAGAACGTGGGTCCTTTATTGTAATAAAAAAATGTTGAAGGAACACCACATTGAATAGAATTGGAGGATGCAGAAACAACTCTAGGAACACTTTGACAAAAGGACTAAATACTTTTGCAGGAGGAAAGATAGCCTCTTTAATAAGGGGTGCTAGGAAAACTGGCTATCCACATGCAGAAGATTGAACCTAGACCCCTATCTCTCACCATGCCCTAAAGTCAAGTCAAATTGGATGAAAAATCTAAAATTTAAAACAGAAAGAAGACAAAATAGATAAAACTCTTGAAGACAGCCATAGGCAAAGACTTTCTGAGTAGAATCCCAAATGTAAGACATGGCATCAAGAATCAACAAACTGGCAGTATATCAAATTAAAAGACTTCTGGCACAGCAAAGGAAACCACCAAAGGTGAAAAGACAACCTACAGACATCCCAGAGGGCAGTCAGCTAGAAGACAGTGAATTCGGGATCCAGGCCTCTTCCAGTACATCTCCGAGGGCAGTCTGACTGGAAGACAGTGAGTGTGTGCTCTGCATCCCTCCATTACATTCCGGAGGGCAGGGTTGGCTGGAAGAAAGTGAGTTTGCAAACTAGGCCTCCTACATTGCATCCTGGAGGGTGGGCTAGCTGAAAGAGTATAAGACCACTGGGAAGCCTAAGACCCAGGACAACAGCCCAGCACACACACACACACACACACACACACACACACACACACACACACCTTTGCAGGGCAAAGTAATCAGTGAATCCAGTAACATGGAAGCATATGAAGCAGCAGGAGACAGCAATTACACCCTGAAGAACTCCACTGACAATATGACCAGTCCCAGCCCCCACATCCAGAGGCCAAGACTGGCTGCATACCTAGTACATCTTTGGGATGCAACACAGCCATGATCACAGAACTGTAAACACTACAAGAAGGTAAATTCTTGGTATAGCTATAAGAACCAACTACATCCTGAGGAATGGACATCTCCTTTCCACCTTGAGAGAGGTCTCAATGCTAGTGATAGAGCTATGTGTCATGGGAGGTTGGCAGGCATTAACACAGAAGACAAAATAAAAGAAAAAAGAGAAGGTGGAGAATGGCAAGACAAAGAGGCTGGGTATGGACCCAGACTCCCAGCCGACCCATGACAGGCCTGGAACTCAACAAGATGGATGAAGTTGGAACTTTCTGAAATGATAACAGAAGTGAAAAAACAAGTGGAAAAGGCTATAGAAGGAAAATGATCTCACAGATATGAAAAGAAATGGTACTTAAAATCAAAGATATTAGAGAAGACACCAAATAGATGAGAAATACAGATCTTTAAGACAGAATTGCAGCTAGCAATCATTAAAAGAAAGATATTTCAAAAATAGCAAGAGATCATGAGAAATCAATCCAACAGCTACAAAACGAAGCAAACAAGAATACAAGATTGACTGGGGTCAATGAGAAGCCTAGACATTGCACAAATGCCATAACAATCATAAATATATATGCATCTAATACAGGAACATCCAACTACATAAGACAACTAGTGGTAGACATGGAAAATCAAATAAACAATAATAGAATTTTAACAGGAGACCTCAATATCCCATGTCACAGAGACTAGATCAACTAGACAGAAAATCAGCAAAGAAATACCAGAACTGAACCAAACCTGTGAAAAAAGGGACTTGGTAGAAAGAAGCCATGACCCAAGGTCCCACACCAGCAACAGGGAAAAATCAGGCAAGCCCAGCGTGACCTGAAAAAGAAGCCACACCCTGAGGCCCTGCTGTCATTGGGGAGCATCTGTGAACCACCACCCTGTGTCTCTCCACCACTCTGGAAATCCCAGATCAGAGGAACCCAGGTTCCTAGTCCAATCCCCTGCATCAAGGTACTGGCAGAAAATGCAGGAAGCCCCTGGGATGCAGCAATAGGCTGATTCAGAAAAACACAGGAAGATGTCAACACAAAGGAGCTAAACACAATCTCAGACCTCCAGCCCACACATAACAAGTTTGGGAGACACAGACATAGTAGAAATTAGAAGTCACATGCCTGAATTTCTGAAAAGATAACAACAGAAGCAAAGAAGCAAGTTAGTTCTTGTACTGATTGGTTAATTTCATATGCCTATATCTGATGCTCTGGACAGTTATTTGGAAGATAACAAGGCATTATGGCAGCCATTGTTAAATTCCTATTAACCTGTTTTGAAGTCCTATATCATCTTCACTGTTCTGTTTTCTTTTATTTTATTCCATTTTGTTTGATTTTACTATGACTGATGGTATGGGCTGCTATTTTGAAGATAACAACATACATTACAGTAGCCATTGTCAATTTCCTATTATCTTAATGTGAAGTCTTATATCACTTTCATTGTTCTGTTTTGACTGGCTTTATTGTTTTATTTTCTTAGGCTTTATTTGCTTTAAAATATAAAATAAATATATAATTCTTTAAAAAAAAACCCACACAGTGAGAAAAAATTTTGCCTCCTACCCCTCCTACAAAGATCAATATCTAAAATATATAAAAAGCCCGGGAGTGAGCCCTCACTAGCTGCACAGAGGATCAAGCTCTGCCCAGCCCAGCGTCCCAGCCCAATCCATCAGGGGAACGCCCAGTCGGCCTCACAGCATACAGAGGTACCGAGCCCAGCCCAGCCCAGTGCCCCAGAGCTGCTCATCAGGGAGCAGCCAGCTTAGCTGCAGGGCCTTGGAGAATTTAAGCTCTGCCCATTAGAACACAAGGCGTGAGCTCCATTGTTCAGGGGTGCAGCCCCGCAGCAGATCCCAGTGGTGGCGAACTCCAGCCAGCAAGGAACAAGGCACCAGCACCTTACAAGTGGGCGCGGGGGGGGGGGGGAGCCCAGGCTTTCCCCCGCATTCCAGAGGCTCTGAACTCCTCACAGCCAGACTGAAGGTCCTGGTGGTGCCACACTCCAGGGTGTGCTCCACCCAGCCAATTGAGTCCCGGGGATTCCGACCCCACCCAGTAAGGCAGTAGGTCCAGCAACACATCCCAGGGGTGTGTCTCTGCTAGCCACGTGGGCTGCAGAGGTTCTGAACACTACACAGCCAGGTTCTGTGCCCCAGCAACAAGCTCCAGGGGTGTGACCCTGCTAGCTACAGGGAGGATACAAACGTTGCCCAGCCCAGCATCCCAGAGTAACCCAACAAAGTACATCATGGCAGCACACGGCCAGCCTCACAGACCACAGAACACAAGGGTTCAGTGCCATAATGTGCAGGTGTACGTCGGCTAGCCATGGGGATATTGGAGGATTGAAGGTCTACCAAGCACGGTGTTCCACTACAATCCATCGGGAGGCTGCCTGCCCAGTTACACAGGTCCCAGAAGAAAATGACAAAACAAAAGACCAAGAAGCACTCTCAATCCCCCACCCCACTGAGAACAAACCCAAGAGAAACTGAAATGGAAGACACTGGGAGTCATACAACTGAACTTTCCGAAATGACAGCAAATGAAGTAAACAAACAACTCCATGAAGCAATGGAGGAACTCAAATCACAAATAATCTCTCAGCTAAAAAATGAAATGACAATCATTATGAAAGAAATACTGAGTGTATCTAAAGAAGGTCAAGATAAAAAAATAGAAGAATATAAGAAAATGATGGAAACTTTGAATTAACAACAGAACACACGAATAGAATGCATGAAACAGATTCAAAGGGAAATTCAGGAAATTAAAAATTCCATGGAAAAACTGCTTGAATGAAGCTGAAGATAGAATCTCAGACCTTGAAGACAGCATGGAAGCTTACAATCATGAAAGAAAAGCTCTCTTAAATGTAACAAGGAACCAGGAAACAACAATTCAACAGCTGCAAGATGATGCCAAGAGATATAACATAAGATTAATAGGCATCAATGAAAAAGTAGGGATCAATACTAATGACCTGCAAAGATTATTTGCAGAAATAATAGCAGAAAATTTTCCAAGCATGGGAAGAGAATCCGATATGCAGATAAGTGAGGCATACAGAATCCCAATTGATCATAACCAAAATAAATCTTCACCCAGACAGATAATAATTAGGGTATCAGAAATACAGCACAAGAACAAAATTCTAAAAACTGTCAGAGGAAAGAAACAGATCACCTATGAAGGAAAGCCTATCAGAATCACGGCAGACTTCTCAACACAAACCTTCAAGTCAAGAAGAGCTTGGAGTGAAGTATTTCAAATCCTGAAAGAAAATAACTTTCAACCCAGATTGGTGTATCCTGCAAAATTATCTTTAAAAATTGATGGAGAAATAAGATACTTCCATGACAAAGAACAACTGAAGACATTTATGGCCACCAAACCAACACTACAAAGAGTATTGAAAGACACTCTAGAAAGAAACAAAGATAGCTACAATCTAAAAAACGCCAACAAAAGGAAACCACTAACCAGGGCAAACAATTAAACAGAAAAAGTAGAAAACCAACAACAGAAAGATAACATGACGGGGATAAGTAAATACGTATCAGTTATATCATTCAATGTAAATGGTCTCAACTCACCAATAGAAAGAAACAGACTGGCAGAGTGACTTAAGAAACAAAATCCAACAATATGCTGTGTACAAGAAACACACTTAACTCAAAAGGAAATTCACAGACTAAAAATCAAAGGCTGGAAAACAATACTCCATGCAACAGGAACCCAGAAAAAAGCGGGGATAGCTATTTTGTTTGCAGACAGGGTGAACTTCAAACCAAGAATGACCAAGAGATAAAGAAGGTCACTACATACTTGTTAGGGGAAAACTTCAAGAGGCAGAGACTACAATCATAAATATATATGCACCAAATATGGGAGCACCCAACTATGTAAGACAATTCTTAATAGACATGAAAAACCAAATAAACAATAATACAGTTTTAAAGGGGGACGTTAACAGAACTGAATCAAACTTGTGAACAAATGGACCTAGGAGATGTATAGCAAGTGCTCCACCCATCAACATCAGAATACACATTCATCTCAGCTGCACATGGGACATTCTCTAAGATAGATCATATACTAGTTCACAGAATAAGCTTAATACAAAGGAACTGAAATAATTCCATACATATTATCTGACCATCGTGCAATAAAATTAGAAATTAATGGCAAAAAAATCCACAAGAACGCCATAAACACATGGAAATTAAATAATACTCTCCTAAACAAACACATGGAAATTAAATAATACTCTCCTGAACAATCAATGGGTCACAGAAGAAATTAAATTAGAAATTAAATAATATCTACAATCGAATAAAAATGCAAATACAAATTACAGGAACCTGTGGGACACAATGAAAGCAGTCCTCCGAGGGAAATTTACAGCACTAAACTCCCACGTCAGAAAAATAGAAAGAACACACATAAACAACCTAATGATGCACCCCAAACTTCTAGAAAAAGAAGAGCAAGTCAAGCTCAAGGCCCAAAAAAGGCAGGAAATTATAAGCATCAGAGAAGAAATTCGTGCAATTGGAACTAAGAAAACAATATAAAGAATTAATGAATTGAAGAGTTGATTCTTTGAAAGAACAAGTAAAATTGATAAACCCCTAACCAACCTTATCAAAAAGAGGATAGATAAAACTCAGATCCATGCAATAAGAAATGAAAAGGGTGAAATCACTACAGACCCTGTGGAAATACAGAAGATCGTCAACACCTACTTCAAAAACCTTTACTCACATAGATTCGATAACAGAAGAAATGGAAAGATTCCTAGAAACCTATGAATTACCAAACCTAAATCGAGAAGATGTAAAACTGCTGAACAACCCAATTTCAGCTAATGAAATTGAAAATGTAATTAGAATCTTACCAACAAAGGAAAGCCCAGGTCCTGATGGATTCACCACTGAATTCTACAAGAAATTTAGGGAAGGCTTAATGCCAACACTCCTCAAACTCTTCAATAAAATTCAAAGGGAAGTAAGTCTCCCTAACTCATTCCTGGAAATAAATATTACCCTAATACCAAAACCAGAGAAAGATCCAACCAAAAAAGAAAATTACAGGCCAATCTCCCTAATGAACATAGATGCAAAAATGCTCAACAAAATACTGGCAAATAGAATACAGCAAGTTATCAGGAAGATTATACACCATGATCAAGTGGGATTCATCCCAGGAATGCAGGGATGGTTCAACATACACAAATCCATAAATGTAATACACCATATCAACAGGGCCAAGGACAAGAATAACATGATCATCTCAATAGATGCAGTAAAAGCTTCCGACAAAATCCAACACTCATTCCAAACCCTACAGAAAATTAGAATAGATGGTCTCTATTTCAACCTATTAAATGGAAAAAAACTGAAAACTTTCAACCTAAAATGAGGAACAAGACAAGGATGTCCATTATCACCACTCCTATTCAATATAGTTCTGGAAATATTAGCCAGAGCAATTAGACAAGAGAAAGAAATAAAGGGAATAAGGATAGGAAAGGAAGAAGTAAAATTATTATTATTGGCAGACAATATGATACTCTACATAGAAGACCCCCAAAAATCCATTGAAAGACTTCTAGGTGTAATAACCAAATTTAGTAATGTTGCTGGATACAAGGTCAACACTCAAAAATCAATAGCATTCTTGTACACAAACAACAAACTCATTGAGAGAGAAGTAAGGGTTACCACACCCTTCACTATAGCATCCAAAAAAATTTAAAAACTTAGGAATCAATCTAACAAAGGAAGTGAAAGATCTACACAGTGAAAATTACATTACTCTGAAAAAGGAAACTGAAGAGGATTTCAAAAAAATTGAAAGATATTCTCTGTTCATGGATAGGAAGAACAAATATCGTGAAAATGGCCATTCTCCCAAAATTGTTACACAGATTTAATGCAATCCCAATCAAAATACCATTTGCAGATCTCACAGAACTAGAGAAATCATTCCAGAAATTCATCTGGAACCAGAAAAGACCTAGAATAGCAAAGGCAAATCTGGGCAACAAAGGGAAGGCAGGAGGCATCACAATCCCCAACTTGAAACTATACTATAAAGCTACTGTGATAAAATCAGCATGGTACTGGAATCAAAACAGACCTGAAGATCAGTGGAATAGAGTAGAAGATATAGCTACAACTACAAATACACTCAGCCACATCATCTTTGACAAAGAGGTCAAACATGTACACTGGAAGAAAGACAACCTCTTTAACAAATGGTGCTGGAAAAACTGGCTTTATATATGCCATAAACCAAAACTGGATCCATGTCTATCACTATGCACTAAAATAAAGCCAGAATGGATCAAAGATTTAAATATTAAAACAGAGACACTAAACTTGCTGGAAGACAAAGTAGGTAAAAATTTTGATGACATAGGAGTAGACAGAGTTCATGAACAAAAATCAAACTACATGGGAAATTCTTCCTACAATCAACAACTGGGATCTCCTCTTATTAAAAAGTGTTTGCATGTCAAAGGAAACCTCCAACAGAGTGAAAAGAAAACCCACAAACTGAGAAAATATCTTAGCCAATTGTCTCTCAGACAAAGGACTTCTATCTAAAACATATAAAGAATTAAAAGAAATCAGGCCCCTAAAATTCAAAGACCCAATCCAAAACTGGGGATCTGAGATGAATACATACTTCTCAGAGAAAGAAATACAAATGGCAAATAAATATATGAAAAAATGTTCAATATCAATGGTCATTCGGGAAATGCAAATTAAACCACCACCAAGATTCCATCTCACTCCAGAAAGAATGGGCAAGATTAAAAAAAATCAACCAATAACAAATGCTGGAGGGGTTGTGGGGAAAAGGAACTCTTTTCCACTGTTGGTGGGAGTGTAAACTGGTGCAACCACTGTGGAAATGAGTGTGGAGATTCCTCAAGAAGCTAGGATTAGAGATCCCATTTGACCCAGCTATCCTGCTTCTGGGCATTTTCCCAGAAGAATTGTAAACATCATACCACAGTGATATTTTGTGCACCCATGTCTATAGCAATCCAATCTGTAATAGCCACATCTTGGAAACAACCGAAGTGCCCATCAATCAAGGAATGGATAAAAAAGATGTGATATTTTTATACAATGGGATACTACTCAGCTATCAAGTAAGACTGCATTGAGACTTTTGTAAGTAAATGGTCATGACTTGAGATCATACTCATAAGTGAGATAAATCAAACCCACATGTGTAAATACCGTATTGTCTCCCTAGTGTAAGAAATTGAAACAGTATATATGATCCAAAATCTACAAGAAATACTGTGTAAGAGTAAGAAACTGCTCAAAGAGCAAAAGTAATTGGGAAAGGGAAAAGGAGGATAGAAGGAAGGGAAAAGGAAAAAACACATACATCTGTATATATGTATATGTAAGATAGCTAAAATGACTATAGTGCTGAATGTATTAGTTACTGAGAAAGAACGGTTAATACTCACACGATTGGATCAATTTTACATGTCTATATCTGTTAACGTAAACAACTGTGTTGAAGGTAACGATACATAATATTGGAACCATTGTCAAGTTCCTATCATCTTGTTCTGTAGACCTGTAATGTTCGTGTTTTGGATTTGCTGTTGTGGTTTGTTTGTCTCTTTTGCTTTTTGTCCTTCTTTTCTGTCTTTTTTCTCTTAAATTAAAAAAAAAAATAGAATATATAAAGAACTCAAAAAATTAGACCCCTCCATTTAAAAATCCAATTAAAAAAATGGTGAACTGAAATTAACAGACATTTCTCAGATGAAGAGGTAAATCTCGCCAGTAAGTACATGAAAAAATGCTCAGCATCATTGGCGATTTGAGAAATTGCAAATTAAAACAAAACAGATTCTTCAGCAAGAATGGCCATCATCACAAAATCACTAATAACAAATGCTAACAAGGCTGTGGGGGGAAAGGAACCCTTCTCTTCACTGTTGATGGGAGTATAAAATGATACAATCACTATGACAATCCTCAAAAACTGTACAAACAGAAATTCCATCTGACCTATTCATTACCCTCCTAAGTATTGTCTCAAAAAAGGTAAAGACACCAAAGTAGAGTGAAACATGAATACCCATGTTTATAGTAGCATAATTCATAATACATAAATCTTAGAAACAGTCTATATGTCTGTCAACAGACAAATGGATAAATAAAATATGGTATTTGTACACTATGATATATCACTCTGCCATAAAGAACCAAGACTATAATGTTAAATGAAGTAGACACATGAGCTTAAATATCACAGTTTCTCAATATATAAGTAAAGTACAAAATAAACAGACAGACAATAGGAAAAAAATTACTGTACTCTTGCACGGCCAATATATCTAAAAGTGTACTTTGATTCGATGTAGCTGTCTGTATGTTTTATACATTTTTGGCCTGTTAGTCTGTTAATCTGTGTTTATGATGATTAACTTGATAAAGATTTGTAATATAAATAAATTTCATGCTGGCAAAAAAAATTACCATTTTTTTATCAGACCTTGTAGAAAGAAATTGCTATTTTTTAATCTCATTCACAAGAACAAGAAATACTACTAAACATCTCCAAATAAATTAAGAAAAGTTTAAAGTCTACATAAGTAAAACTAACATCCTTTATATTTAAAAATTTGATTAAATGAACAAAGTTACATTTTCCAATAGGAAGACTGATTATTATAAATAGGTACATTTTTCCCCAAGGTAATTTAGGAACAAATGGATATCATACTTAAGCTGCACTCATGTATTTCAGGAAATAAAACAAAGTAAGTATATAGGTAGAAATTTATTCTAATAAAGCACCTATATGTATTCTTGATAAAGAAAAAACCCTGAACAGCTATCAACAGAATAATTAATCAAATTAGGGTAGATCCACTAAATAAAATATAATGTAACCACAGAAAATCAGACAAATCCAATCACTTTTTCTGGAGGGGGAGGGAAAAAGTATGATTTAATATAGTGGCAGAAAGTGAGAATTAGACACCGTGATAAACTTTAGATTTAATACTGTGTGTGAGAGAGAGAAGAGTAAAAGGGGCTTGATTCAGTAATGACGAAATACAGAAAAACTCTCAAGTCAGAAAGGATTAAAATAGCTGGCCATCCCACCCAACTGGTAACCCTGTGATGCTGTACCAGTTCATTCAGAACTGCTTCGTACTTCGGTTTCTTTATCCAAATCATAAATATAGTGTCAACCTCACAGTAGAAATTGTATAAACAAAATAAAACTTGTCATGCAAAAAAAGTCCATATAATAAAGACTTGGTAAGTATTTGCTATTAACTACTAAACAACCCATCAAAGTCAAGAGTAGGGATATCCAAGAAAAAAACCTAATATAGAGAGAGATGCTGCTATGAAAAAAAATAAGGAATTTCTTAGTGAAGAGACAGTCAGGGCTCAAGTAATTTAGAACAGGAAAATCTGTATAGGTATCTGGAAATTAGGAATATGGAATAAGTGGGAAATTTCATAAAGCAAGAATCTGACATGGGTCTTTATATATGTACATTATTTAGCTAGGAGAAGGAAAGTTACTATGATCTGGATAGGATTTGAGTATGCCCCCAAAGGTTCATGTGTGAGGTTGGTATTTAGTGGTGTTAGGAGATAGTGTGGAACCCTTAAGAGGTGCAGCTTAGTGGGAAGTAATTAGGTCACTGAGGATAGTGCCCTCAAAAGGAAATGACACAGTTCTTGTGGAAGTCTGGCTGGTTTTCAAGAGATGGCTTTATGAAAGATCAAGCCTACTCCCCGAGTCACTCTTCTGGCTTCCAGTATCACCACGTGATATGTCCCACTTGCTCATGCTCAAGCAATGGTGCCGTTATGTCCTGAGGTAACAGTCACAGGGGTCCTCACCAAGATTACACCATGCTGTTTAGACTTTCAGTATCTAAAAGAGTAAACTAAACAAACTTCTCTCTTTATAAATTACCCAGGAAGGAACAACATGACTAAGCAAAACTGGGGGATTATGCTGCTGGTATGAGAAGAGGTTGGAAGGAAAAGTCCAATAAATGTAAAAGCATTTACATTTGTGGTTAAAACATATAATGACAAGTTCTATTAAGGATGTAAATAATACAGGGACACATCAACAGAAGACTGAGAAGGAAGAGGAAAATCATACAACTTTGACAATGACCAGATATTAAGAATGCGGGAACAGTCTCAATGACATGTTAAGTGATAAGGCATTAAAAGGAAAAAGTAAATCTAAGTGTCTGGAAACCAAGATGAATGAATGCTTTTCTTGGGGCTTAAAAGCTGGCAGTTAGAGTTAAATAAGAAGCGCTACAACTCTGAGATCCTACTGAAATGTTCAGGTATTAAGTTCCAGTAAGCATGTGGCAACATGAATCTAGTGCTTGCGAAAATGGTAAGAATTGGAAATAAAAATTTTAGAATTAAAAAAAGAGTATCTTTAGAAAGTTCTAGTACAGATAAAAGCTAGATTACATGCTATTTCATAACACTGATCACACCTTATTTAACCACAACACAAAATGACATGAAAGTTGGCATGAATTAGATCCCTTAAGGATACAAACATAAATGATAAAATTGAGCTTTGGGGATTACTGGTTTCCAGTGCAGAAGGGAAATGGAACAAGGGAAGACAGCCAAGAGTTACAGGGAAAAGTAACAGTGCTGCACTGCATATTCAAGGACAGCAAACTATCAAATGCACACAAGTCACAGTGAGTGTTACTCTGACACCAAAAGGCACAATGCAGAGAAATGTGACTTTTTTGAAGAATAAACTAAGAAATTTTAACTTCTTTTTCATAGAATTTTACATACATGTATTACTCATAGCAGTGGTAGCAAAAGCATTAATTGTCAATATATTTATCTCTATAAAACATACAAATGGGAACAGTCACTAGAGTAGTTTAGTTGAACAAAAATGAACATAACACATGAAACTGAAATAAAAAAGCAACTAAAAAAAATCATTTAATTAAGAAAGCAACAAAAAACATGTAATACCAGAAGTTTCACCTTAAATCTCTTGTCTTGCAATACTTTCTTGATAGCAACCAGTTCTCCCGAATCACAGAGCTTGGCTTGATATACCACACCAAATGATCCATTTCCAATCACTTTAGTGTCTGTATAGCTGACTTCTTGGGGCCTGTCTGGACCCTGCCCAGGAGTTGCCACCACTGTGGTCACCTTGCTGCCATCTTTGTCTCCTAAAGGAAAGAAGGGATTGAAAAAAATGAAAATGAGACCTGTATAGAACTATACTGAAAAAACTGTCAATGTATGCAAAACAAGCTACTTATGTTCTGTACTATAAATTATATTAAATGCTCATCTCAATTTATTATATAGAATTATTTTAGTTATCTGTTTAAATTTTAAGGAATTTTTAACGACCACTTATTCAGTTATCGTATCATGCTTGGCTTCTGTATGACATCATTCACTCAAAACAACCCCCCCACCATGAAGAAGCTATACCAGGGATGGCAGACCTTTTAGAGCTTTCGATGATACAAACAGCCTACTGCACCATATATGCCACAGGTTTGCCACCACTGAGCTACACAGTACTGTTCTACATTAAAAGTAATGGGGAAGATGTTAAACCTGCTTAAGACCAAATCGCAAACAGTGGACCAGTCAGGGTTTGCCTTTATATGTAACTCTAAAGGTCCTTCTTTCATCAAAAAGCCTCATTATATTTGAAAATAAAATATGTGCAAAATAGTAACTTCTAAATGTATCAACTCTACATTGCATACTGTTATTTTCAAAGTGGTTGTTCAGATTACAAGATACAAGTATGAAAAAAAAAATGACCTAACAATCAAACAATGGAAGCACAAACTGTTCTTTTTGATGAACTAACAGAGATTAGTAGTATAGTTACCTATCTTGCCACCACTGTGGTCACCTTGTCATCTTTGTCTCTTAAAGATGGGATTGAAAAAAATGAATATTTGAATATATGTAGACATATAATCTTTTCCTCCCCCCCCCCTTTCCCCTATTCCAGTTTCCTTTTCTTTCCTTTTGAGCACTTTTTTTTTTTTTTTTTTTTTTTTTTTTTTTTTTTTTTTTTTTTTGGTCTTTTTGAGACAGGGTCTCACTATGCAGTTCATGCTGGCCTTGAGTTCACTTTGTAGTCCAGGCTGGTCTGGAACTCTCAACGATCCTCCTGCTTCAGCCTCCCAAATGCTGGGATTACAGGCATGCGTCACTACGCCTGGCTTTGAGTAGTTTCTTTCCCTTTCACTTTCACAATATCTACTAGACATTTTGGATCTTACTTACTCCTTTGGTTTTTTACACTAGAGAGTCAATACGATATTTACAAAATACTATGGAATGCTTCATGAATTTGCGTGTCATTCTTGCGCAGGGGCCAAGCTAATGTTTTCTGTATTGTTCCAATTTTAGTACACGTGCTGCTGAAGTGAGCATCTTATCTCACATTCTGATGTGGAAAACAATGCTAAATTAAAACTTAGGGGTTAGCCAGGCATGGTGGTGCAAGCCTGTAATCCCAGCACATTAGGAGGCTGAGGCAGGAGGATCACTGGGAGTTTGAGACAAGCCTGGGCTACAAAGTGAGCATGAGGCCAGCCTGAACCGCACAATGAGACCCTGATTCAAAAAGACAAATAAAACAAAACAAAACAAAACAACTTAGGGGTTTAGAAGTATAAAATGGCTAAAATCATTCCCATACTGAACTGAGCTCCATTTACAAGTAGCTTACTTTATTAGTTGTTCTTGGGGATCACAAATTCACAATGGCTAAATTTGCATATTTCCCTATGGGATAAAAGGGAGGATTAGGATTACTGGTACCACCCATCTGAGATTTCCCATTGACTCTTCTTAGTATAAGATGTCTGACACCTTTTTAAATCATCTCAGGATTATACTCAAGGAGAAGATACTTCTAAGCATAAAATCATACACCTTCTTAAGTCATCACAGGATTATATTCACAGAGTCAAGATACTTCTAAACATAAAATTATCTATGCCCTCTGGAGTTGGAGTTTTCAGATGAACTATAATCCCTGGCTAGCCCCACTTATCACTGTATACACCAAATAAATAATAGCTGCTTTGGGAGTGGAAGAGGCCTATCTGGAGACACTGACTTCCCAGTCATTGATGGAACACTATACTTGTCTCTGCTTTTTATTTTTTTCGCAGCATTCATGAATGACAATCTGGACTCTTGGCCGGGTTCCCGATATTGACAATCGGGACTCATGGCCAGGTTCTTGATAGTCCTCTCACAGTCTCTTTACTTTGCTTGGCTTTTCATTCCTAGCCCAATCCAAAGGCTCTCTGTGATACAAGCTCAACAGCCATCTTGAGTAGGCACAGTTCACAATCATTTTGCTTCTAAATTATTAAAACTATCCTGAATTGCACTAGGCTACCTAGCACCTGACTTGAGAAAGCTTTAAATTGTTCTTTTAGTAATTTCAGAATACACACCAGTTCTATAGACTACAGTCATCTTGAAATAGCAATTGTGTATCCTGATGTTTTTCTCTTCCTTGGCAAATTCAAAACCAATTCTCAATACAAGTTTGACTAAACTATTTTTTTCCTTCTGTTATTCTTTCATTACATCAGTTTTATGTTTAAAATGCTAAATGAATTCATACTAACCTAATGAAAGAAAAATACGGTACTTAGGAATGAATGTAACGACAATTTTTCAGGTCTGACTCTAAATCCGAAGTTATTTTCTTCCTCATTTATGAAATAAAACTTTCTCTTTTTTTGTATTTTGGCTTTTTTTTTTAGACAGAGTTGCAATTTTTTTAATTTAAATACTTCTTTTTTTTTGTACTGGGGATCAAACTCATGACTTTGCATTTGCCACACAGGAGCTGTACCACTGAGCTTTATTCTCAGTCTTCAAATGCTAAATGAAGAGATTCAAGAAGGTCTAATCCAAAAAGATTAAAATCCATAGTTTTCAATACATTCTTACACTCCAGTTATCCCAAGGAAGATTAAAAAGCAGGTGATTTTAAATGTCTAACTTTCCCATAAGTTCTCCAAATGTAAATCACATCTCATACTCACACACACACAGAATCAAGAATTGTGAATTAATAATTATACTGAACAAATTGCTTGCAATATCTCATTCACTTAACTCACAAAACAAAGCATCATTATCATAAGGTATTTTAAGAGTGGCTACTGTGCCCCATAATTTCAATGGAAAACAAAAACTTTTTGCAGTTCAATGAAAAATTATGCCTTTCTACTGTACAATGATATTTCAGTTAACAACAATAACAACAGAAAAGCAGGACGCATAGCTTTGTATTTGACCCAATAAGAGAATTTAAACAATATAAGCATTTGCAATGACTTTACTCACTTGTCTTCTCAGGCTGCATTTCTAAAAACAACTTTTTATGTCAAAGGTCTGAAAACAAACTATGGAAGACAATATATCAAAACCCCAGAATTCAGCATCTCTTCATTCTAACCACTAGTCATTGGAAAGTCTGTCCCAGAACTGTGACTGGAAAAGGAGAAAAAGCACAAAAGAAACAATTCTGCTAAAATCGTAAAAACAGAGTAGATCTACTTGGAGATCCCTAAAGTCTCAATTTCAAAATGAGACTTCTCCAGGTGTGGTGGTTCATGCCTGTAATCCCAGGATTCCATGTGAAGAGGCAGGAAGATCACTGTGAGTTCCAGGTCAGACTGGGCTACATAAGCAAATTCAAGGTTGGCTGGCACTATAGAGTGAGACCCTGTCTCAAATAAACCAAAACAACGACCAAAAACCCTGAGATTTCATGCGGACAGGGAACAATCCTTTCACCCACCTGTACACCGAAGGGGAAAAGTACTTACTGTTTTAATAGGAATTAAAAGATTTGCTTTATTTTCTCTCAAGCAGTTAGAGAAACTGCAGAGACGTGTTATAGGTGATCTTCTCTAATATCAAGTGTTAGTTACACCAGGAGCAATAGCTCTCAGGCTTTCAATCAGCCTCAACATCCTCGAATTTTTATTCAAAAATCAAGCTCTTCAAACTGCTCTACCAAAGATCTGAAATATCAGAGCTGAAAAGAATGGCAAGGTAATGACTTGGCATGAATATTACCAGCACTGGCAGCCAGTAGCTAGTATGTCGGGGAAATGACAGCTAGTATGTCACCATTTAGCGTCATAATCAGCCAATTTAGCAACAAAATAACTGAAAAACTGTCACTGTTTAAAAAGAACTTTCTCATTGTTCCACCTACTTTAACACCTACAAAAACATAGAAATGCATTACGTCTACTGTGCAAATGAAGACTAAGAAAGATCAACATTTAAAGCTTTAAGTAACACCTTATACACTTTCGTACTAATGCTGAAAGACTAACTCCATATGCTTTCTCATACTTCTCTAATAACAAAAAGTACTAGGAAGGAAATAAATGCACAATTTTTAAAATATTCAGCCCTCCACTATTCATTCCTTACTAGGAAAAGAGCTATTTACAAATACACTTTGGTAAAATTAGGTTTCCAAACATCCCAAAGCAACAGCATATAACAAAATTTTAAAACAACTGATTCTGGGACAGCCAAATAATTTTACATTTGCCATTAGAAATTGGATTTTTAAACCACTGCTTCCAACAGACCAAAATCCTCATGAAAACCTACAAACCGTAACAAATCTGCCTCATTAAATAAATAACCACTTTACCCAATACCAAACTTCCCAGAATACATGGTACAATGATTCTCACACTATTTATATGACACCAGCCATTATGATAAAATTGGTCTTCAAAAAAAATTCCACTATCTCTCAGGTGCACTGAGCAGGAAAAAAATCAGCTCAGCTCCAGGCCTTCTCTGGCCAGAGAACTCCTGGGAATCACTATTACAATTAGAATCACTTACATGGTAAATTTCTTTCTAAAATCAGAACACAGAATTATATCCTTTACTTTTTACCCCAATAGAGAAATCCTGAATATATAAACCACAATAGACTCCTCAGGAAACAATGGAAAGGACTTTCTACTGAACACTATTAAATACAGAATAGAATTTTTACAAAAGCCTTAGCAAATCTGGGCTTATCTGCGATAGTTAATTGTGGTATCAATTGACTAAGGAACACCTAGCCAATTAGTGGAACAGTCTGGGTTTGTGTGGTCCACTGACTTTCAAGCATCAAACTGAAAAGGGAGCCCAGTCCAGATGTGGATGGTACCAACCAATAGGTTTGCCACCTGGATGGAATAAAAAGGGAAAGAAGCATGTCCTTTTGCTTCTTCAGGAGCTCTGATCTTTGCAATCACCTTTGGAGACACTGGTCTCCAGGTTCCTTCAGGCTTCTGACACAGACCCTTGAGCTTTCCGTTACAGACTCGCACAGGACTCTGCAGTGCGCTCAGGCCTTCAACTTTTTGACACAATTCTCCAACTCTCCAATGCAAATGAACTTCTGCATTCTTCCACTCCTGACTCCACAGGCAGGCACTGTAAGCTTACTTGGTAAATACTTTATACGTCATATATCTATAAAAATATAAATATACATATACATATATATACACTTCTGTTGTTGCTTCTCTAGTAAACTCTAACTGACATGATATATGCAGCTTAGTTTCCAGGCTCTTAAACACAGGGTTGAACACCTTGTAGTCACATTTTTGAGGTCCTCTGAAGTCAGTCTTCAAACCAATTACCCTGAGAAAACCAAGAGTAACACCGTGACATGGACCACATCCAAAGAAAGAATCAAGCATCCAAATATTAAAAGGCCACTTCAAAGATTTCAGATGCCCTGACACTGACATTTCAATTTTATATCAATGGTAAATCTCAAAATCAAATATATTTTGTTTAACACAGTCATTAATTTGATTCCAAACACACACATACACATGCACACGCACACACACACACACACACAGTTTTTTTGTGTGTATGTACTACCGGGTATTGAACTCACAACCTTCACACTGAGCTACATCCCCCAGTCATTTTTACCTTTTTATTTTTTATTTCTCTGTTGAAGTCAAGGCTTACAAGGGAAAAAACTTACTATAGAACACATAATTTATAGGATTTATAATATTCACCCAAAGAATCAAATGCAAAAGAGTATGGGAGATCTGCCCACACAATGAAAACCCAAAGAATCCAGCTTAGGGTCTGGATCCCACAATAATGTCCTGCACAAATCCAACTGAAGACCTAGAGCTCCACGAGTCCAACTGAAGGCCTACAGCCCACAATAATATCTCATCAAGTCTGTTTCAAGGATCTGCACCAAAGGATAGTAGTGGTGGAAGGTAGAAAATCTGCACCTGCAGGGTGAAGGATCTGTGCTACAAGGCTGAGGGATCTGCACTGGAGCTAGGAAGCAACGCTCAAAGGACCAGAGCTCCCCCAAAAATAACTACGTCCATCCTCAGTACGAGCGAGGTCCCAAGCGCCTTTGACAATGAGAGCAGCCAAGTTCATACCAGGAAAGTCAGCGTAACAAGCTTCTCCAGCAGAATCAACAGCACACCATCTTCCCCTTCAGTTCTTTTATGCTGTGGGCAACAATTCTCAGGTAGGCCTTCTGCACCCAGCATCGAGCTGATTCAGTTCAGCTGGATATTACAAGTTGACCATTAGTTAATCCACCACAGTCTTAACTAAACAAGCTGCCCAGAATGGGCTACAATTTGGAGACCTTTAGGCTTCAGCCTCCCAGAATGCTGGGAACACAGCTGACTGGCTTGATGCTTCTTCTCTTAAACACTCTAATTCTCAAAATATAGAAGTTTCTAGAGAATATGAGTAAACCATACTACTGAAACAAACTGAGCAAAGTCAAAACCCAATCGAAGAAATACTCTGGTGACCTTTCTCGGGACAGTTGCTTTACCTCAAGAATAAAGTCTGCGTATGAGTAATAGAAAATCAAAATACTACAATAAAAGTCCAAAGAAACAAGCACACCACCTGCAACTACTTAGAAGATACAAAGTATTTCCATGCTTTCTTCATTACTTTTGTTGAAGAAGTCTTAGGGAAAAATACTGTAGCACTGCCTATCATTTCTCTATCATGTAAGAAAAAGTTATTTTCAGGTGAGATTAAGGCTATCAGAAGACAAAACAATGAACATTGTTAATTCTTTCAGGTTCATTCAATCAAAGTTTAAACAATTTTTTATCCTAAGCAACTATCCAGCAAGATGTTCTCACCACAGTAAATAAAACTGTTAGAAATAAAACTGCATGAAAACATAAAAATTAATTAGCCAAGGAAGTAAAATGGATCTGAGGCCCCCAGAATGAAAGATGTATAATTTCTAAACAGAACTTATTTTCACCATGAAATATTTATTTCAGTGCACAGCTCTGCTCTACACTGTGGAATCTTTAGTAAGAGAGTCAAATTGCTCATATACCTTGAAGCAAATGAAATATGATGAAAGAAAAGAAATACCAACCACGCAAGGGATTAGTCAAATCAATTCTAATAATCAACAGTATGATAAAAACTTCAGGGCAGTTTCTAAGCAAATTTAGTGTGGTAAAAATTGTTTCTAACAGGATCTTTTTCTTTATGCACCATTCATTCCCAAATGATTCCAAAAGATTTAGGAAAACAAAACAAAACAATTTACCAAATTTCCTTTGGGGACAAGAATAGTAAATAACAAGAGGAGCAGTGAAAATAATGGATAATGTCATATAGTGGCTAGCTTCTCTACATGTTTCCTTGTATGTCACTTCTAGAAACAGAATGGAAAAGTACAGGGTAGCAGAGGACAGAAATGAAGAAAAACTCCAAAGTCTCTTTCAATCACAGAAAAAATATACTAATGAAATTAACTAGTATCAACTGTGAAGAACTACAAAATTATCCCTCTTAAAAAAGTCTAGTTTTCACCCTTAAAGACAAGCATAATGGTATAAAGGTGAAAGAATATGGACTCTAAAATTGTAACCAACAAGGTTTGAATCTTACAGTTCACAATAGTATACATTAAAAAAAGAGAGATAGCTGCCACTTCACCAGACTCCTGTGATGATTAAATAACACAAGAAGTTTTTTTAAGTGTATGTTCCACAGCAGGTGCTCAATAAATTATACTTTCTCAACTTTGAATTATTAGCAATGGGAACAGGAAAGAACATTATTCTCTTGTGCCATTACACTCTTCTACACACCACATACCCCCTACTGCAGTGTTCATCAAAATGGTCTATAATTATTAAGAGTCTGAGTTCCTCACTTCATTACGAAGTCTTAGGGAACGCTACCATTGTCTCATCTGCATCTTACTGCTTATGAGCACATAGTGTTTAGCACAATGCAACAGCTCAGCCAGTGTTTGGTACCGAATTTATGTAAGAATGCTCCAAGCAGAAGAATTGTTAGGATTTGGGAATTGATTACTTTATACCAAACAAAAGTAATGCTTTTTATTTTGCTCCTAACTATTGTTTATATCTGAAATGCCCCTTATCGGGGAACCTACAATAAGTCCCCAATTTCCTGCAAGGTGTTATGATATAAGGCAAAAAAGACAGAGCAAGAGACAAATAGCAGTGCGGCGGTGATCTGAGATGACCAGTTGTTCATGGGAAGAAAAGGCCACAAGGCAGCCAGAACCTTGGTAGTTATCACATTTACACTGAGGAAAATGGTAAGGGGATTACTGGATGACTCAGAGGGCAGTGGTGGTCTTAGGCTCAGAAGGATCTTATGTTGATGAGGATCACCTGGATGACTCAGAGGGCAGTGGTCTTATGCTAAGAACCATCTTATGTTGATGAGGTTCTTAAACTAATGAAGATCTTATGTTGATGGGAAGTGGGGAGAAATGGCAGGTTAACAAGTTTTTTATCTTCCCCAGATGAAACTTTTTTTTATTACTACTCCATTCTCAAGGAACCTGAATGTCTTGAGCTGATGTAATCTTGCCCTGGAGCATTACAGCAATATGGTACCAGTCATCTCAACAGTGAAGGATTCAATAGACAGCTCGCACGGCAAGATGCTAGGTCTTCAACAAGCCCTAATCATTATTTAATTATGAGATGATTTTTTTCCCCAAAATTATATAGAATGGCCCTTGACAGTCCCCCAAATGTCTCATGTATTTGGAAGGCTATTAGATCACAGGTGTGCTACAGCTGACTTGTTTTTAGGAGTGGGGCCTGGTTAAAGATGGGTCACTGCAGGCATGACCTGGAAAAGTGTATTCTTGTCTCTGCCTCCTCCCTTCTCTCTCTGCTTCCTGGTTGCCAATGGACTGAACAGCTTTCTTCCACCATGCCTTTCCACCAACCCATTTCTGCCTTGGAGGCAGCTTACCACAGACTGTAACACTTACTGAAAATATAGTGATAAGTTGCCAAAATAAATGACCCAATTTGACACACATGGGTTTATTTTTTTCTAAATAATTCTGGTTTGGCACACAAATGTAACAATGGGTAAAAACTTTGACAGGAGATATATTTAAGGTCTAAAGTACAATTCATATCAATGTTTACATAAGTAACTCCTTGGGAACTGTTTAAGACCTTACAAGCACCACTATAGTGGGCATAGGAATTACCTTGAGAGTTAAGTGAAAACAAAGATTCAATGATTTTGTCTCCAAAAGGTCAGTAGATATGAAGGAGAGCTCATGAAACTATATTTTTAATAAATGCTCCCAAATGATTCTTAATGTAGTTCTGGCTACATATTTTGAGAAAGAACCATAACATTCCATTTAATTCCTGTAACAACCTTGGAACACAAAACAATCATTAACAAATGGGAGAAATAAAGGTACTCAAAAAGGTTGCTAATTTATCCAACATAACCTTTCAATGAATCATACCCATAATATTCAGACCCGTCTACATACTCTAAATCCTGTTGCCTTCTATTTTCCATCAGGTCCTAAAAGTAATTTCCTGTGTTCAACAAAACTAAACATTTAAATGTTTTATAAAATCTCCTGATTAAATTATCTACTAGCTATCCAAATTTTTGCTATGAAATATCCTTCTTTCTTCTGAACCAATTTTATTTTATTTTATTCTATTTTATTTTATTTTAGTTTAGTTTTTATTTTTTTGGTACTGGGGATTGAACTCATGACCTCATGTTTGCCAGGCAGGTACTTAAGCTGCTCAACTAAATCCCTGGCTACCTCTGAACTGATTTTAAATGACCTGACTTTTTATCTTCTCTTAAAATTCTAATTTTATTATAAATCAAATAATAAAACATCACAATGAACGATGCTAATTTTCAACCTTTTGAACTTAAATATTATTTTACTTAAAATCCATGAATTGAAATCAACCAATTTACCATTTTTTAAAAAAAACTTTTATAAACAGAAAATCAAATCAAACCCCCAAATAAATATTTAATTTGGTCAAAACCATCACTTGAAACAATTTCCACATGTATTTTAAAAACATTTATTTTCCAGGTAAGTATAAAAGCCTTTGGCATGTGCATAAAGAATTTACATTACATAGAATCTGCTAAGTCTTAAACGTGTTTCTCCACTTGACCTACTTAAAAACTATCCGATTTGGAAGAAGGGTATGATACATTTAAATTTCAAGAAAAAAGTTTATTAGATTATCAAAAAAATAGTATGCTATGAGTAGAAAGACTAAATGGTACTCAGACTAAAGAAGCAAACTTTAAAAATACAATCAGTCACCATTCCAGTGGGCACTCTTGCAACATCAATCCTGAGCAGCCACAAATCCAGAAGAAAATCAGAAAGTAGTTCTCAAAGCTGATACTCAGTAACAACATCGAAATCGATGCTCTACACATTTCTTAATGAATTAGACCTATAGTGGCCCACCACACATTCTTTGATCCTAAATATTGCCTTCTGGCCACCTAAATGCCCCCAATATAATAGCTTACTTAATCCTGCCTCCCTTGAAATATTCATAGCCATTAATCCAAACTGCTTTTCCTACACTACAGCATACAAATTTACATGCATTTTAAAGTGACTGTTCTTTTTTTTTTTTTTTTGCGGCACCGGGGATTGAACTCACAGCCTCGCGCCTGCCAGGGCAGGCGCTTAAGGCACTGAGCCAAACTCCCGGCCCTGGTTTTTCGAGGCAGGGTCGCACTATGTAGCTCAGGCCGGCCTTGCGCTCGCGTTGTAGCCCAAGCCGGCCTCGAACTCACAACGATCCGCCTACCTCAGCCTCCCGAGTGCTAGGATTAAAGGCATGCGCCACCACGCCCGGCTTAAAGTGACTGTTCTTAAGCTAAAAATTGCTGTTAAATTTCAAACAGTGTTGGGAGGAAGGAGAAGAGCATTTCTTCCAAGACTACTGCTTACTCTGTCCCTAGGCCTAATCACCACACACCATTTCCAAGACTGCTAACTGCTTACTCTTTGCCTAGGATTAATCACCACACATCACTCATAACAAACTGCCTACTTACAGAGCACTTCATAGTTTACAGAACATATTTACTCACATTACTTCATTTTATCTAAGCAGTAGTCCTACCAGGGAGGTAGAAACAATACAAAATCAAGGAGGAAAGAATCAAAGCTCAAAAAGTAAGTAAAATTGGTCAAGACTTATAGTAACAGCAAAAAGTAAACCCAGGTCATCCAATTCTCAACTTTAGTACTTCCACTGTCTATAAGAATGGAAATGAATGAAGGCACTAATATTTTAAGATAAATCCATCATAACTCAGCATAATATCATCATTCTGAGTAAGATTCCTTACAGTTTTTAACATAAACCACAAGAACATCTTTAAAAAAAAAAAAAAAACTGCATCATTTTGTCGGTGCTGTAAGGCTTCCTGAGATGAGAAAATAGAAAGCCAGAAATCCCCTAATATAAAATCATGAGGGAAGTACTTGAACAGAATACAAAGTAATAATCCACAGCTTACTGTAGCTACTATTTTGCAAGAACAGAAAGAACATTTCCTGATTACCTTTTTGCACTAGATTATATGAAACATATGGGGAGAAGATGAAAAAGCAGGGAAGCATGCTTTCTAATCAATAAAGAGGAACATAAAGGCCAAATTCCTCTATATCACAAATAGTTTTAGGACTCTCCTGTTCCGTTGAGCTAAAGTACAGTATTTTACTCTTCATAAATTCAAGTATCATTTGATAATTTAAAAACTCTGAAATAGTTCGTGTGAAAATAGGAAAGTAGTGCACTGCTGCCCATTCCCCATTCTAAACAGCTTCCAAGGATACGCAGCAGCAGATAGACCCGCACAAGGACTACAACCCAACACACTTTTAAACTTCTCTTCAATCACCTATCATTCATCATTCACATATATGCCCTCCCTACATTTCTCTGAACTTCCACTATTTTTACATCAATTAAATCTACTCCAAACAATTTTTTTCACGCACACATCCTATATACATTATTCTGCCTTATATTGTTTTTTTTCAGATCTTAGTTACCTGAGGAAACTCTTTTCTTTGTCCTTTCCATGGACTTCATTCCATTGAACAGCTAGAAAATGACCTCAACCAAAGTTAGTGAACTAAACTAGCAGGACAGTTCTTCTGCTCTGTACCAGTACCACAAACAAAGTAACACTATCAGCCTACAGAGCTGCTGTAAGTACACAGAAGCCTATTGTTGGGGACCACAAATCCACAATGGCTAATTTTGTATATTTCCCTTAGGGATTAATTGGTATCAATCATTTGAGATTTACCATTAACTCTTTAGGGATGGGCCATCCTCTCCCACCCACTAAGATTAAAACTAAAACCACTAAATTCAAAAAACACTCCAGGGCAAGACCCTCCTTAGCATAAGATCATCTCCGCCCTCTTCAGTCGTCCCAAGATTATACTTGCCCTTTGAATCATAGACCTAAATTTTCAACCAACTTTGAATCTTCCCCTGGCCCCACCTATCACTGTACACACCCCAAAAATAGTGGCTGTCTTGGAGTATAGCTCTCAGTTCATCTGGAGGCACTGACTTTCCAGTCACTCATCATGTATTATCAAATTTGTCTCTGTTTCTTATTTTATCCTCTCACTGTACCCTTGATAGAGGCAATCAGGGATTTTGGCCAGGTCCACAATAGCCTAACAGTGTCCCAAGGCTCCACTTACCTTCCTTTGGTTAGTTAAATCCCTTTAGCATTCAAGTACCAGCATCTGGGAGAATTTTTCAAAATTAATTCTTATAGTGCTTTTCTTACAGGCAACTGAGTTAATTAGAAATATTAAAGGCAGTCAAACAGGGCTAGGCCCTCAAAGGAAACAGTACAGAGGACCAGATATTTTGTGACATTGGAAGAGACACACACCTCTTGCTGTGGGCCAGATCTCAAGACAGAAGGCAAAACAAATGCAACCACACCCTAAGCGTAAGCATTACGGATTAGGGATGGATCATCTTAAGAAGACAGGAATTACCATCCCAATCCCCTAATCCGTAAGAATGCTCGCTTACTACGAGACTCGCTTCCCCATTTGTCCTTGATTTGGTCAATTTTACCTGAACAATTAATCGTATTGGTTGACCACAGTTCTGTCCCACCTCAAGTTCATCTGCCTTGTGAGTTCCCAGTTTTTCCCATCATGGTTTTACTCTAGAAAAGTCACTAGAAAAGACAGTCTTTGGCAACCCACTCGGCCCCCCTTCTGTCCCTCAGACAGAAGCTTTCTTTCTCTCAATAAATATATTCTGCTCTTACCCTCCACTGTTCCTAAAATTCATTCTTCGATTTCAGAGAACAGGAACTCACGCCGGACATTACTAAGTTGGGAGTTTCATTCCCCTATATCATTTGGAGGTCTGAAATCGTTTTCCTATATCATTTGGAGGTCCTACACTGAGATCGTTCCCCTATATCACTATTATGTGTTTGTTTTTATAGGATGTACAAGGAACCTAACCATGTTCACATATTATAAAACTTCCTATGGAAAAGTACATCCTAACTTGCAAAACAACTAATAAACTGTTAAAACACAGTCTGTAAGTGGAAGCTTGGGAGGGGGGTTAATGTTAAAATTTAATTTAACTGTTCAAATGGCGATAGAGTACCTCCTAAAAGTGCTTAAGAATCTCTTTATATTAGCTATGGAAAATAAACACCCAGGTAACAAGAGTTCTGTCATTAATTTCATTTCTGCAAGGAAATTCATACATTTCACCAATCTCAAATAATAATTAATCTTTAGCTTACAACTATATGAGTAAAGATGCTATGTTAATAGTTAATATACAAGAGACATGCTTAAAAGAAAAACATTAATGTTCCAAGTGATTCTGATTATTTCAAATCTAATCCATAGTTGTTTCTTAAAATTTATTCCTATCTTTCTCCCTCCATAAACAGGTTTACCCCCCAATCGTCTCATAAAAGACTTTAGAGAACTTAATGCCATTGAAATACAGCAAGTTAAGTACACCTCGCCACATATCTCCCCATAAAGCTCTGTTAGAAGAAATGCTGTAACTGGACTCTATTAAACAAAGGCCACTAGAATGACATATTACGACACTCACAATGGGTTTACAGTCAGGACTTGGTTCTACTGCCACTGTCTAAGGATTAAGGCTGTTGATCCTCTTGTCAGTGGGTCATGAAAGAACACACTAAGATACAGTACCAGTTAGAGGATCTTCCACACTGTTGACTCATTATCTGAAATGCCACAAGCTGAAAAGACATAAAGATGGTAAACAATTCCTTGATACAAAACTTTCATCCTTGGGAAACACCAATTTCCTAAGTTGCCCTTTTCAGAAGGTCTCTGTCATCTCCAACTGCGTATTTCAAATGAAACTGAAGTGAATGAGAAGTGAACAGCTTTTAGTTAAACAGATTATAAAGTTACACATTTCAACCACACTATATTTAGAAAACAATGATTGTGAGGGTAAACAAAACACATGCTGTTTTAAGTTTTAAAAATCATCTAGGTTGAGGAAGCAAAATACATCAGTAACAATACTTTTTTTTTTTGCCCAGTAACAAAGAAAACAGGTAACTGTCCTTTACCGTTAACTGTCTATGACATTTTTAAATACAGTATAGTAAAAACCGGAGGATGAAAAAGCGATAGGCACCTATGAAGTGTGTTGGGGGGGCAGATTCACAGAGGAAAGGAAAGATCAAGGAAAAGTCTCCTACATTTAATGTTTTTACTGAAATAAGGTACCCTATTCAATGCCTGCAAGCCTACCATCTTCCAGGCCAATGTACTATATATAAGTCAAGGGAAGAAAGAGTATCACAGAAAAGTGGAAGTTACCCCCTGGGCTTGGTGATGAAATAATTCTTTAGAAAGAACTGCATTACATTATTTTTTATTTATTAGTACATAGGTTTGTTTTATTTGTTTTTGTTTTTCAGGTAGTTTTTGTTTTGTTTTGTTTTGGTACCGAAGATCGAACTCGACCTCACACTTGTCAGGCAGGTGCTTATGTCACTGAGTTAAATCCCCAGCTATTAGTACATGTTTGCAGTACATAATGATTACCTTCTTGTGTGGAGTAGGTACACATAAATAACACATCTTAATTCATTTTTCATTCCTTTCCTTTTCTTCCCTCTCCTCCCTCCATCTCTTGGTCTTCCCATTTGAAAAGGATCTCCCTACTTCCTATTATCTTTCATTTTCCTCTTTATTTATATTTTGAGTTTGTCATTAAGTTTGTGTGTCTGATTTATTTCACTTAACACTATGATTTCAAGGAGGACTGCACTAGATTAGGAAACCTTTCTTTACCTCACTACCATATTCTCAAGTTACAAAATAGTAGATTAAAGACAGACACATTCATAGAAAATAAAAGATCTAAAATAAAGTCAAAAGCTCTGCCACTCATTGACAGGATTTTAATATGTGTTTGCAAATGCTTTATTATGGTCTCTGTACAGTCAAACCTCTCTGGTTACGTTAATATGTATTTGCAGCTGCTCCCCAGTGTTAGCATCACTGCTCCAGCTTCAACTCAGATCCATCAGCATTAGATTCTATTAAGAAGCATGCAGCCTAAATCCCTCACATGCACAGTTCATGGTAAGGTCTGAGAATCTAATGTCTCTATTGATCTGCAGGAGGCACAGCTCAGACAGTAATGTCAGCAATGAAGAACAGAGGGGCAATTATAAATAGAGATGAAGTTTCCCTTAGTGGCCTGCTGTTCACCTCCTGCTGCTCAGTTCAGTTCCCTGCCAATCCTTGGCTTAAGACAATAAAGATTATTCTTTCTCAGTCTGAGAAACCGGAAGTCCAAAATTCGTATGTCAACAGAACGTCATTCTTCTGGCAACTCCTAGGAGAGAATCTATTACCTACTCTTCTAGCTTCTCAGCACCGCTATGTCCTGTGGTTTTATCACTCCAGTCTGCCTTTGTATGAAATCTCTTCCTCCATGTAAACTCTCTGTTTTCTGTGTATTTTTATAATTATAAAGGCATCCATCAATGGATTTATACCCCAGAAATAACCTAGTATGTGTTATTTCAAGATTCTCAACTTAGTCACAGCAAAGAACAGAAGGAGACATGGTGAAAAATGAATGGCGAGGAAAAGAAATCATAGTGAATCCAGAAAAAATCATTGATGCAATTAAATTAATTCTAGAGAAGATAAGAAATGTGAAGAATAAAGAGGACTCAACTAAGGATAAATTTGTTCCAAAAGTAAATTACACAAATGAATAAAAAAATTATTTAAAGATATCAGTTTCCTTGCAATTGAGAAAACTAAATTTGTAGGACAAGAAGGTACAGTGTATACCAGAAAAAACAGATTCAGGGAAATCAAGTACCCTGGATAAATGTAAGGATTAAAAAAAAAAAAAGTGCCAGGCATACAAACATACAAACAGGAAGAAGAAAAAAAGTCATCTTAAAGGCTATGGAGAGGTGGAAAGGATGTGGTGAAAAGCAGACGTTTAACGGAAAGACCACCATATTAATTCTGGAAAAATAGGCCAACCTCTACCATTGTTTGGTTTATTGCTGTAGAGAAGTTACAGATCCTCCTCTTCTATAGCTATATTTTCTATAGCTATAAAATGAAAGGGCTAAATTAATACCTTTCAGTTCTGAAAGTACATGATTCTACAACAGCCAAATAAAAAATATTTCAAACACATGCTTTTATAGCCCCATTTTCACCTTTCAACCCTTATTGAGTTACAAATTGACAAAACACATTTCAGTCATTCCTCCAATCTCCAAAAATATCTACCATATTTCATCTAGTAAACTAGCAAATATTGATGGTTCATGACTTACAACAGTTTAACTTAAGATTCCAACTTTATGACAGTAGAAACATTTTATTTGTTCAACAGAAATCATACTTTGAATTTTGATCAATGCCCAAGCTACAATACACAGTATCATACTCTCAGGACTGGCCACAGTGCCCAGTCAGTCTCACCATCAAAAAGGGTAAACAACCTTTACAGTAGCAGAGATGCTGAACTGGCCATATGCAGCTTTAGACAGTGAGCAATGTGGCCTCACAAGACAATAAATGTTTAACGCTATGTGGCTTTTTTTTTCAGCAGTATTTTTCATGACTCAACTGTGAGGTCCTAGAATGAAAACTGCATGTGCAACACTGGAACCCTATGTAGGAGACGGTAAAGTACTACTTTTGCCTCCTGTTCCTGCTACAATCGAATTGAAACCTGTCTCCTTCAAAAGTCACATGTACTTTTGCAACATGGTGAGTAAAATTCAACAATGACCAGTATTTCAGCCTACCTAGCTTGCATGTGCCTGTGGAGACAGGCATTTATTGTTATTAAGTAGACATGTAAGTTTTCTAGTTTAATTAATAAATTTGAGCTTGCTATGTTATTTTATAAAATAAGTTAAAATAATTTTTTTTTAGTAGTGGTGGTATAGAAAGCACAATACTACATTTTTTGACTTATGACACTGGTATAATTTCATACACACCACTGATTACACTAAAAAAATAAATGGTTTGTTAATAAATGGTTATTCCAGTATGACTTCAATGTCATTTCAAAAGAAAACAAACATCCTCCCATAAAAGAAAAATCATGGGTGAAGGAACACTATTCAAAGAAAAATGGATAGATGGGAACTTTTTGGTCAAATACAGTTATAAGGCACTACAATTAATTGGTAGTTAAAATACAGCAATTTGCAAAGTTACAATTTGGAAAGCTGTTAAAAATATGCATAAAAAGCAATTTGATTCATATTAAGGAATGTTACATACAGAAAAAATAATAGAACTGAAAAAAAAGTGTCAGTCTAACAAAACTTTTTTTAAAGTTACAATCTAAACAGTTATAAAAAATAAAATTAAAAAATAAAGATACAAAATAAGTTAGTTATGTGGTAGCATATTTGACTACAAAAAATCAATACCATTTACTGATGGTGAGTTATTAAATGATGTATGGAAAACATGACATAAATAATTTGTCCTGATTTTTAAAACATGAATTTTTGTTTTGTTTACTTGAAATAGGTTCTTGCTATATAGCTCAGGTTGGCCTTGAACTCACTATGTAGCTGAGGTTGGCCTCTTAACTCCTGATAATTCTCTTTTGGCCTCTCAAGTGGTGGCATTACAAACATGTGCTACCATTCCCATCGTAAAAAGCATGGAGTTTTATAATCAGTTTTCTCAAAGAAAAATCTATAGAAAGAGATCTGGAGAATAAAGCTACTAATTTCAAATTTTATGATAAAAGTATTGACACTATTCACAATCATGGACTTCAAAACTAATACTAAAGTAATAAAAACAGCATGGCAATGGCACAGAAACTGGAACAGAAATTAAAAGATGCAGAAGCAAGTCCAAGAACATTCAGCCCTCTGATCTTTGACAAAAGGATCAAAACACAAACTGGAGAAAAAATAGCATCCTTAACCAATTGTGCTGGGAAAACTGGTTATCTACGTGCACAAGATTGAATCTAGACTTAGATCTCTCACCATGCACTAAACAAAAATAAAAAAGGATCAAAGACCTAAATTTTAAAACAGAAAATCTGCTGAAAGATAAAATAGGTGAAACTCTTTAAGACACAGGGGTAAGCAAATACTTTAAAATAGAACCTCAACTGAATGAGAATTATGTTAAGAATCAACAAATGGAATCATAATCAAATTTAAAAGCTTCTGTAAAACAAAACAACCAGCAGAGTGAAGAGACAACCTATAGAGTGGGGAAAAAAATCTTTGTCAGGTATTCCTTGGACACAGGACTAATACTTTAAATACTTAAGAACTTAAAAGAATTAGAACACTCCCCCCAATAAAAGACCCAATCAAAACATGGTCAACTTAAGTGAACAGACATTTCCCAGAAGAACTTCCAATGACCAATACGTGCTGAAAAAATGTTCAACATCACTGGTCATTAGAGAAATGCAAATTAAAACAACACTGAGATCCTACCTACTCCAGACAGAATGGCCATCAAGAAATAAAGTATTAAAAAACGCTGGTGAGGCTGTGAGAAAAAGGCATTCTTCATTGTTTTTGGAGATATAAACAAGCACAACCACTATGGAAATGAACATAGAGATTCCTCAAAAACTAAAAATAGAAATTGATCCAGCAAGTCCTCCTTCTTGGTATCTTTTCAAAGAGCTAAAAACATCATATTACAGTGATACATGGATATCCATATTTATAACGGGACAACTCACAATAACTAAACCTTAGAACTGACCTACATGTCCATCAACAGATGAAGAAAATGTTGAACTTATACACAAGTATCACTCTGCCATAGAGAAAAAGATAAACGATTCACCTCATGTTAAGCTAAACAAATCAGACTCATAAGCTTTAACATGACATGATTTCTCTAATATGAGAAATCCAAAATAGAAATAAAGAGCAAAGTAAAAGATAATAGGAAACAGGGAGACAGGTCTTTTGCAAAAGGGAAGGGGATTAACAGATGGAGCAAGGAAAAGGGAAAGGAATGAACAAAAGAATGTGTTACATAGATGTACCAACTCTCCATGAGTGTAATCAAACACATACTAATAAAAAATGACTTTTTTGAGACAGAGTCTCACCCTGTAATTCAGGCTGGCCTTGAACTCACTTATGTAGCCCAGGCTGGCCTCAAACTCATGGCAATCCTCCATGAGTCAATCCTCAGCCTCCAAAGTGCTGGGATTATATGCATGTGCCACCACACCTGGCAAAAAAAAGTAAACTTTTGAAGTCTTGATGCTAGATATGTCTCAACTTGTCATTTTTATGAAAGGTACTGATAACAAGTAAGTTACTAAAGAAATGGCTTTTGGGGGATTCATTAAAGATACAAAATCTTAATTTCTATGAAACAGTAAAAATTACATTAAAATGATTTTCTTTAACTTTTGTCAACATATATTTGTATATAGCTGCTGACACCCTGGTGATTGTTAAAAAGGGAGGGGGCATATAAAATTAACTGACAATGGATGGTGTAAATGGTCTCTGGCAACTTAAGTTTGATGAAGTATCACTGCATAATACACATCAAGAAAAGTTATGCACAAAAGTATTAAAAATGGATAATGACATGCAAATTGTAATTTCATCAAAACAGTAATTTCATAAGGTCCAAAGGACTGAATCATTACCAATTCCTTAAAACTATGGATGACAATTATGGGAATATTACTTACTTTCCTTAACCAGGGTGTCTAAGTAGGGAGAAACATTGAAAAGATTTAAGATTTGAAAAATGAAATCAAAAGGAAAATTTATGTCACACTTCAGTATGAAAAATGACTCACAAATTTAGTATTTCTGGTGTATCTGGTCATGCATTAAATGAGTTAAATATCTGTCTTCAAGGTGAAAGTCAACTTATCTGTGCTATGTTTCCGACTAAAGCATTCAAAAAGAACCACTAAGCAGGGCAAATAATTAAACTGAAAATGTAGAAAAGGAACAACAAAAAGGTATCATGACAGGGACGAGCCAGTACATATCTGTAGAGAGCGGTAAAGCTTCACAGCTGCCGCCCCGCCTCTCTCCCCTGTGGGCATCCGGTGTGTCAGCCTATATTTCCCATGATCCTCTCCAGCCTAACCCGGAAATGACAACAGCCTATCCGTGTTTACCACACCCCTGTGTGATGACAGCTTCTGTTTTTGTTTTTATATAAGCTGTAAACACTTCTGCAATAAACGAGACTTGATCAAAACTGCTCGACTTGTCTCCATTTCTCTCTCCTCTTGCCCTGCCCCCATCCCCCATCCTGTCTCTCCTCCAGGCGAGACCCATGAGTTGATCCGCGGGCCGGATCAAGTGGCGCCCGACGTGGGGGCTCGACCGTGAGGACGATTCCCGA
>RJWM01006102.1:0-86849 GCA_004363535.1 Dasyprocta punctata | reverse complement strand
AAAAAACACCTCGAAGAGCAAAAGTCATTGGGAAGGGAAAATGGGGAAAGAGAAAAGGGAAAAGGAAAAGATATAAATCTGTATATATGTATATGTAAGATAACTAAAATGAACACACTGCTGAATGTATTCATTATTGAGAAAGAATAATTAATGCTCATATGATTAGGTCAATTTTACATGTCTATATCTGTTAATGTAAGTAACCATTTTGAAGATAACGATACGCAACATTGCAAGCTTTGTCAAGTTTCTATCATCCTGTTTTGTAAACCTGTAATGTTACTGTTGTGCATTTACTCTAGTCATTTGTTTGTCTCTTTTGCTTTCTGTCTTTCTTACATGTATCTTTTTTCTCTTAAATAAAAATTTAAAAATTAAAATTAAAATTAAAAAATAGATAGGTAACAAACAGAAAAATCATGACATCCGAGTATTGTGTTTTGGCACAACAGATTGCTCTCTTCTTTCATTTCCTTTCTCATGGAGTTTCATTTCTCTGCTCCTGACTGCCCCAGTAAATTTTAAACTCTTCAAGAGCAGAAGCTGTGCCTTCTCTGTGCTCTGATGCTCCCCGTAGAGCTCAATGCTCTGCACACAGTGGGTGACCCAGAGTTGTCGCTGACAGATGAATGCAATGAAGACTTGAACTGCTTCATGAACCAATGCACCACAGAGTGGTGTCATCGTGCTGCTGTTTGTCTCAACTTCCAAGGTCTGGGCAGAAAGCCAAAGCCCACCCAAGACGTAATGGCCTCATAACAACACGGTATACATTTACAAGCCTTCTTAAGAGCAAGTCAGTTTGTAGCATCTAAAACCTTCTAGACATATTGTATTATTAGCCCTCCTATCATGGTTTGGAAGTGATACAGCCCTCTATAGATAAGGAACAACTATAAAGGAAAAGGATGTCACATTGTATGTGTTTTTAATGACATTCACGAGACAACTGATTGAGAAATCTTTGGTTCTCCTACTCTTTGATTTCCTTGGTCCATGGTGACCATTCCATTGTTTTTGAAAATTTTTTAATTAGTAGTTTTTTTATTTTTTACCATTCTTTTATTTTAAAAAGCAAAACAGAAAAAAGGATAGAAATAATACAGAATTTCAAAAAAAACAGTCAGAAATCAATACTAGTTAATATATTGCATATTGTTATCTTTTTGTTCAGGTTACAAAATCTAGACATAAAAATGATCAAACAAACAATGACAGCACAAACTATTCTTTTTGATGAACTAGCAGAGATTAGTAGTATTGTTATCTATCTTGCACACATACATATGCATACATTTATATGTGTATACCTACATACATATAATGTTTTCTTTTCTTCCATTTCTCTTTTCTCCTATCCCAGTTGTTCTTTCCTTTTGAGCACTTTCTATCCCTTTCATTATTACAATATCTATTGTACATTTTGAATCTTATTATTCTTTCAGTTTTTTATTATTATTTATTTTTTGCACTAGGGAGATAATACAATATTTACAAATGTGAGTCTGATTTATTTCACTTACAAGTATAGTCACAAGTTGCCTCTATTTACCTATAAAAGCCTCAGATCATCATTTTTTATAGCTAAGTAATATTTCATTTTATAAAAATACCACTTCTTTTTCATCCATTCTGTGATGATGGGCATTTTGGTTGTTTCCAAGATTTAGCTATTACAAATTATGCTGCTATAAACATGGGTGCACATATATCTCTGTGGCATGACATTTTCAATTTTTCTGGGAAAATACTCAGAAGGGGAATAGCTGGATTTAATAGGACTTCCAATCCTAGTTTTCTGAGGAATCTCCATACTGATTTCCACAGTGGCAGCACCAGTTTACACTCTCACCAACAGTGGAGATCCATTGTTTTAAACTCCTGTACTATCTGTTTTCTCAAGCATATAAATTAGTCTTTGTTATTTATAGCACTGAGTAATCAGTACTGGCCAATAATAATGACCGATGATAGTGAATAAGTGAGTAAAAGATTTCTGCCATTTATCTCCTGAGACAGAGGTCACAGACACCTTTTCTTTTCAGTCTGCCTAAAATCAGATAGCAATTAGAAAGCAATGATTCCCATTCTTGGTCAACAAGAGCTAACTGAGATGAAATAAGTGCGTTTCCCTTCAGGTCTCTGTTGCTAGTTCTCCTCTGTTTTCCTTTGCAAACGGATATTAGCTACACTGAAATATGAAAAGTCTCAGTCCATTGGGTGGTGATGATATTAAGGTACTTAACTTGTTTTCACAGATCTAGTGTGTTTCCATGGAAATAACGGTTGGAAGCCAGCAAGTGCAAAGTAAGAATTCTGATTTGTCCTCAGCTACTCGTTGCTGACAGAGAGCCAGACATTCGAAAAAGATGAAAAAGCTCGGAATGTTTGCTCTGGAACTATACTATTTACATTATTAAATCAATCATCCATAGTTCTTTTTGCAATGTTCTATTTACTTCGTACTATTAAGTAATATTTAGGTCAGCCTACAGAGCCAGTTTTTGGCCCACTATAGTAAAAGAAATAATCCTAGTATATAATCGTCAGAATAGAATACCCAGGTTTAAATCTATAAACTTCAGCAGTGGAAATGTGAGTAAAATATTTGAGCCTTCAGAATCTCCATTCTTTCTTATAGAAATAGTTAATTACTATTTCCAGAGTGATTATGGCATTAAATGAAAGAAAGTACATGATGGACTTAGGACAGGGTACACAGTAAGTTGTCAATTAATGTCCATTGAACCTTCAAGAAGAGACAGAAAAGTCTAACGTATGCATTTGTTTCTGCCTCAGCCCACTCCCATATTCATCAGTGATCTCACTAGGCTGCTAAGTCTGAGAAGTAGCATACTTCTCTAATAGTATTTTGTGACCCCTGGCTCCAGTGACTTTCTTGGCATGTATTAGTTTCTTCTTGCTGCAACAAACCTAGTGGCTTAAAACTACACAAATTTATTGCCTTCCTATTTCTGTAGGTGAGAAACTTAACACCCTGGAGGCTAGATTCTCTCTCAGAGTCACATGGCTGAAGTGGGCAGCTGGAGCTGTGGCTCCATTCCTAGATCAGAGTCTTCATACAACCTCACTGGCTGCTAGCAGGATTTCTTTTCTTCTCATAATTTCCACATGGCTCCCTCTATCTGCAAGTAGGCATTAGCACATCAAATTCTTCTCATGCTTGGAATTTCTCTGACTTGTGCACTGAGCTAGGAGAAAGCTCTGGTTTAAAGTCTCATTTGAGTGTACAGAATCCAACCAGGAAACTTAGAGTACTTTATCATATTAAAGTCAGCTGATTAGTAATTTAATTATATATGCAAAATCCCTTTTACCAGATGTTTTAGTTACTTTTCACTCGTTGCTGAGACAAAATACCTGATGCCCAAAATTAGGGAAGGAAAGGTTTGTTTCTTACAATTCTTAGGGCTTTCACTCCATACTCATTTGGTTCCAAGGCAATGTGGCCTGGTGGGGCTGCCATTCATGGCGGCCCCAAATAGCAAGGCCAACCGGGCAAGAGAGAGAGAAACACCTTCCTCCTACCCTTACTCTGTATGTTGGCTCCACTCCTGGGCGGGTGCAGCACTCACACCACCAATCCCAGCACTAGACAACAAATCAATCACAAATGCCAGACTCAGCTCTGTCCAAATTTCCAGTCCTTGGGGGGACACAGGATCCAACCAATACACCAGATAAAACCATTACAGTGTATGTAATAGTGTAGCACAAGGGTGTGAAATTCATGGGAACTGAGTTTCTGCTGAGTACATGATGTGTCATGGAGAATGAAAATATAGGTTCTCTTTTTTTATTTGTTTTCAAGGGAGAACCAGAAAACAATATTGAAGTAACATTGTTCACCCAACAATGCAAGAGCAGTATCACAATAACTCAAGCTTCCTTTGGTTATTTCTAATAGACTTGGGCTATCCATTCAAAGCTATTACTATCTACTACCCCCTGAGGCTTACTCTTCAAGCATATTTCCACCCTCAGTGTCAGTCACCTGCTTTATCAACCACCTTTTAGTTTTACTCAATGGCAAGAAAAATAAAATTCATAATTTTAAAGTAACTCCATCACTTTCTTAAATTTGACCATGTGACATAAAAATAAAATCTGAAAGTAGAGTTATTTTCTCTTTGAAGAAACTCACAATGAAAACATGTTTCAAAGGTATGATCGTCCCATAGTAGACAGGCTTCACAGGGCACTCCTCACGAAAATGACTTCAGAGAACCACGTATTCTCGAGTATTTTCCAAAGGACATGAAGACTATGAAGTTCCATTCTTGATTCTCTGATCTACAAAGAGCAGTATGCTACCTCTGTTCAACAAATAAGAAGACTGGGAATGGAGACAATCTATTATCAGATGAAAAGGGAAAGATCTCGGCTAAATATGTAAGGTCAAAGAACCTCAGTTCCTGCAATAAACCATCCAGATGATGTATATGGGTGGGTGCCAGCAGGGTTTCTGAAGGTGGTTGCATTTAATTATTTATAAGAGGAAAAAATGCCTCTTTTTTAGCTTTGTGCTTCCTGAAGAAAACTGGGGTGGGGTAAGTTTCTCAGAGACATTGTGAATAGGATTATAGTCAAGTACAAACTTTCTCAGAAATGGTTACCTGATTTTCTCTAGGTAGGTCAAGAAACAAGACCTAAATTGAAAACACGACCTATTTCAGAGGAAACATCCCCTGAAGACCCAGCACTGAGCCCTGAACATCAGCTTTGAACACTGATGCTATAAAGCAAGCTGTCTTGTTCCTTGGAGAAAAAGTCTGGGATTGTAAATCTTAATTGTGGCTCCCTGTGAAGGTGCATTTACCTCTTTGTTACTCAGATTGTATTCCATCCTAATGGACAGATAACTAGAGTTCATTTTTTAAACAATATTTTTTTCTCCTGGAAAAAAATGTATCAGCATCCTCAAAAAACCCAAAAGCATTTGCATCTTGGTCTACAATACTGTATAGTCACTAGGGAATACCCTTGTGCACTATGCATATTTTACACTTACTCAGAAACACCTGTCTCTGGAGAAAACCCCTTCACTTGGGGTATTCCTGGGTCTTACAGATTAATCAAATCATCGAAACTAGAGATGGGCTTACCCACCTAATGCTAATTTAAAAGACAGGAGAGAAAGAGAGACAAAAACAGAGACAGAGACAGAGAGAAAGAGACAGTTTGAATTTACAAAAGCAGACTTAGTGATACTGCATGAACCTGGAGATTGTATGAGTCAAGGTAAACTAACAGTTATAACCCGGAATCAGTGGCATTCCTTGTTAAGTGACTCTGAAGCTCTCCTTTTATGGAACCTCGTTGACCCATCTTCTATCTGGTTCTCATACCCTTAATATTTGATCAATCCAACTGACAGGTGGAAATAAGAAGTGAACTATGGTTTCCAAATTATACTTCAAGCTGCCCTGGGGTGCTGCAGTGAATCCACAGGGGAGTCCAAAGATACTTTACAATTTATAATGGAAATTCAATAATATTCAACATCTGCTGGGTTCTACAAAACTACTAGGTCAACATAGTTTTTAATTTCACCATTTAGTAATATTACACTAATTTTGATAATGCTATGTCTTTTGAGTCTGGGTGTTTAGCTATTGCTGCGATTAATGGTGTCACATGAAAATCACATGCTACAAGAGAAGATGGTAGGTCTGTCCATGCTGACTCCAGGTTTGAGGAGTTATGCATGGCTAAACAGGCATATGTGTCTTTCTAGTAAGTCATTGTGGTTATTTAAGAATGCAATTAAAATATCATTTGTGTCTTATTCACATGCACTGTTTTTTAGAAGCACAAAATTATTAGGACATAAATACTTGTTATGTTATTTGGACCTAAACACTTCGTAAATGGAACTCTTAGGTAGTTTTTTGGCAAAGAAGTACCAGAAAAAATTCACTGAGTTTCTGAAAGCATGACAGTCTGAGGCCAGGTGTTGTGCTGAAAAATACTAGAGGCCAAGCCCAGAGGTAGTATGTATGCATCACCTCCCTCCCATTCTCCTGCCCAGAATTCATTCAAATATCTAGCAGCAAGGGAAGATGGGAAAAGTAGTCTAGCCATATGGCTGGGAGAAAAGGGAAAATAATTTGATGAAAATCTTGTCAGCTTTCAAAAATGAAAATCAGGGGCACAAAATTATCCCACATCCCCAGTCTGCCTTGCACTAAAAACTGATATAATCACATATGTAAATCTCAGAACATCCTCAGTCTTTGGAAAGTGCAAAGCACTTTAAAATGATGACTTTGTTTACTCCACAGAACTTCAAGAGCTGGTCAAGGCAAGGACTGTCCCCCTCTCTACTGATAGAGAAATAAATTGCAAGCATTACATTATTTTAAGTTACTCAGATTGGGTATTGTTTATTAATTAATAGTCAGTCCCATATCCAAGTTTTGCACAATCTGAAGGGTTGTTTCTACCACAGTCAATGACAGGACCAGTAGAATTTCAGTGGTCAGGTGTAGGTCTTGGTGTTTAATGATAGGAAGATTATCTGTTTGGCAGGAGGCCAGAAGAAGAAGAAAAGGGTAAGGAGATCGTCAGAAATGCAACCCAGGTTCTATAAGCAGAAGATGGTGGTGTACTGAAAATGACTTGGTCCTCAGGGCAAACGAGCATCATCCAAGGTATAATCCTAAACTACTACTGTGCTGATTATGTGCCTACTGTGGGCCTGGCCACCTATCTCCCAGTTTTGCCACTCATGCAGCCCTTCTGCAGTCAGCTTTCCAATACAGGAACATGTTGGGAGAGGAAATTGCTCCAGGATCTTATCTATCAATCAAAGTGACTTCTGGTTTTAGAAAATTCATGATGAGGAAATTTTTCTAACATAATCAAGCTATATAAAAAATAATCTCTCTCTTCTTTAAGCTCATCATTATTAATGGAAAGAATGAGGCTGATCAAAAGCAAGGAAAATCTTTTCTGGGGTTTAGGATCTGCCAGTGATAACCCGCAACATGAGCAAGCCTTATGTGGTATGTATAAACATTTTCTACTACAAGAGCTGCTTAGCCTCTTAAATTCTCTTCTGCTCCAGTAAACAAGTAGCATAAAGCTAGAAGCACTGAACCTGAAGTTGCAATCTACAGCTTTCCTGCTTGGCATAGTGGGCATGTGGCGAGGAATGACTGAGCTATTGAGGATAGTTGAAAAGGAATTCTCTTGCATGGCCAATCTTTATGTTATTGCATTTTCTGTTTACATTTATTTTCTTCCTCAAGCTCTAAATGAAAGTCCTTAGAGGCAGAGATTTCATCACAGGGTGCAGGTCAGAGGCCAACTGACTTTCTGATATGTTGTTCTTTTTTCCAGCAGTCAGTCAAACTATACCCATTTGGGGGCAAGTGTAAGAGATGATATGAGACCTGGCTGTAGAAAAAATCTGAGTTTCTTGGTGCTCATCAATGATTTATTGCTGCTTGAACCAGAACTAGCTTGCCTGCAAAACTATACTTAAAGCCAAGCCAATTGAGTCTGACAGGGCAGAAGCTAAAATCATTGATGAAAGTGCTAAGAATCCACGTTTGAGAAGTTTATTCCTTGGATGTGATTTCTAAACATGCACGCAGGTGACACACTCGAACATTTACAGCTTTCTCTAGTGCAAAACACCAGAGCCTTGTGCCCCTATGTGGGATATAACATAAAAAATTCCCAGTTTTTTTTCCTGCAAAGAAACATAAAACATAAAAATTTCCCAGTTTTCTTTCAAATATTGTGGACATTTTTGTTCTTGTAAAGTACATTCATAGCAATTCAGTATGTGATACTTGTAATCTATTCCACTCATAAAGATTCCTGGAAAGCCAGGAGAACAGCATGGCCCTTGTTTCTAAGTGTAGAAGGAAAAATTCTAAAGTTTTTAGTGGTTGCACAAATTCATTTGATTAGAAAGAGATGATAACAAACAGGGCCCCTGAGTTTCCACACCCTAAACAGAGCTTCCCACTGCATTAGTGTTTTGCCTGGCTTTAGCTTATCACACTTCATTCATTCTCCCACTCAGCTCTCGATCTAGTGATTTTCGAGGACCGCCATAACAAAATACCATAGTTGGGGTGGCTTAAGCAATTAGCTTTTCAATTGTGGATCCTGGAAGTTTGAGAACAAGGTTCCAACAGGATTGTTGTCTGATGAGATCTTTTTACTTAGCGTGCAAATGGTCACCGTCACACTGTGTCCACACAAGGCCTTTTCTCTATGCATATATCCTGACATCTTTTACTCTTCTATTAAGGTCGCTGGTCTGATTAGATTAGGACCTCACCATTACCACTTCATTATCCATAATTATCTTCATAAGAGCCCTGTTGCCAAGATCAGCCACATGGGGCTGTGGTTAGAGATTCAATGTATGAGTGTGTGGGGACACAGTTCAGTTCATATCACCCTATCATCAATACTTTTTGTAAACTAACATTTACTAGGTGGCAGATATGATTTTTGGAAACATTTAATGCTCACTCCAACATGAAAGGATGAATGAAGATGAAATCTATGCTGAGCGCAGAAAGTAGATGGAAGAAAAGCAAATTAGAGCCACTTGACTCCAAAATCCATACTCCAGACCAACATAGCAAATGGCTCATTTTATCAGGCTAAAATGGTAACTTCCTATTTGTTTGGTGTTTGTGGCAAATTTTCTCAAATATCAGAACTTTAGCAGTTCTGTTAAACTAAATGAATCTTAAATTAAAAAATTTTACTGTCAATAATCATCAGATAAAATCAGTATTAGGTTTTTGCACATCATAGATTTCAATAAAAGTACTCATAGTTACCCTAGTATTTACCTCATGTCCCTTCAACCTTGAGTTATGGTTTAAGCAGAATTATTGTTGTCCTGACCAAGAACCCCTAGAATTTCTCTGCTGTACCTTGTATCTCTTACCTGGAGTAAATTGTGCCATGCCCAGTCCCCAGCTACCCAACAGGGATGACACTGTGTTCCAATCACCATCATTGGTACTATAGGACATGTCTTTAATTACAATAAGATGAAGCTTTCTACATGGATAGAATTTGGCAGCCTGCTTGCAAATGCACAAGTTTGCTGTCACAGACAAAATGAGGACTTGGATCCCGGAACTTGGGAGGCTGAGGCAGCATTGTTGCAAGTTCAAGACCAGCCTGGGCTACAAAGTGAGCCCAAGGCCAACCTGACCTGCATAAAAAGACCCGGTCTCAAAATCACAAAAAAAAAAAAGAGGACTTTGGCTTAGGTAGAACTTGATATAACCTGGTTGAGTCCTGCTTCTATTATTTGCAGTGCAAGCTACTCAGTGAACAACTCGACTACGTTTTATTTGTACATGCCTTCATCAAAGCAATGGCCTTACCAAGCAAATACAAAAGCACAAGTTTGATATCCGAGTTTGTTCAGTGGAGAGGAGAGCAAGATTTATGCATGATTTATGTCCTTTCTTCATGGATAGTCTTATAGTGTAGTGTGTGTGGCTGTGTTCATAGTATTCATACACCATGCCAACAGGAATTTATGCTAATGTGTTCTTTACACAAGTCTGTCTATAAAGTCATCTCGTCATCTCACAGAGAAGACATGAGACGCCTTCATTTCTTTAGCATCTTCCTTCCACCCTCTCATTCCACTCATGACTTGTAATTCTGTGATTTCTGTTTTGAGTTTTGCATACTTATGCTCTTGTTACTGAAGATTTAATGATGTCTCTAAAGACAGTTCAACACAGCAGAATGGTAAAGGTGTAAAGAAATATATAGACTTCAAAAATGGGGAGGGGGTCTTACACAAGTTATTTAATCTAAGATTCAATTTTACTACTTTAAAAAAAATTGAGGAACAATATCTTCATGAGGGAATTAGAATCAAGTACAATGACTTTCAGTTGATTAACACCTCAAAAGTAACAATACTGAGATAATAGTTGAGTGAATAAACTATAATGGTCTATACCAGACAAAACTCTTGTGCATTGTGTAGTTCTATTATTATCTCTTCCAAAGTAGAAAAATTCAAGAAAATCACAGAAAACTTTAAGATTTTTCTTTTCTACACTTAAAACAAGGCCTATTCTGGTTCTTTGACTCCTCAGGATTCTTTATCGGTGGAGTGGCTTGTTCATAATACTTACAGAATTCTTGTCAAAGAACACTACCTGATTGTAGTCCCTCCCCCGCCAATATATGATAGCAGTTCTATTATTGCCATCATTGAGTGAGACTGTTCCTTAGTAAGAATATCTCTGGCTTTAGACCAACATCAAAGCCAGTAAAAAATATTTATTGGATGAAATATTCTCAGAAGAAGGGGGCAAACATTTGAGGTTGTGTTCAGTATAAAGAATGAGGAAGAGCCCTTGGTTAGTCAGCAACATCGCTGAACCCCTGACATGTACCAAGGCTCCAGATGCACCATGGAAACTATATAAAAGAAATGAAGATCACAAAGACTTTGAATTGTCATCAAAAAATATAAAGCACTACTAAACTGACAATTAGGCAGTACATGTCATGGGGTCTTGTGGCATTGATTCAATGCAGTTTGTTGAGTACGTACTACGTGGCAGTTACCATGCTACATGGATGAGGCACAGCAGTAACAAGGCACAGTTCATCGCTGACCTCGCTGAGCCTGGAGTCTAGTACCCAGTACAGGGAAGTACACATCTTTAAGTCAGGACAATACATGCTGTGGTGGCAGTAGAACAGAATGCTGCAGAAGCACACAGAAGATATTCCTAACTGCTGAGAAGGTGTTGGGGTTAGAAAAAACTCCCTGGGAAAGTGATTTCCAGGCTGCTCCTGAAAAGTAAATAGAAGTTAGTGGGGTAAACAAGGATAAAGCCATGTTCCAGGATGTTGAGGCAGCACATTTGAAGGCCCTGAAATGAGAGATTCAACTAAGGGACATTGAAGAATCAAAGTCATTCAGTCTACACAAAAGGCTGCTCACAAATGGTAATAGCAGCTTACAATTACCCCAGAACAACAACAACAACAACAACAAAAAAAAAACCTAGATGTATTTCAGTAGGGAAATTGCACACTGTGGTATGTCCATATGCTGCTACTATTTAGTGATGAGAACTGAGCTATCAAGTTGTGACTAGATGTGGAGAAATCTCGGATTGACTTTAGAGTGAAAGAAATGGTCTGAAAAGCCTTCATATTATATGATTCCAACTATCAGATATTATAGAAAAGTCAAGATTATAGACACAACAAAATATCAGTACCTCACAGGAACTGGAGGAGGAAAAAAGGATGAAGAAATGAACAGGAGTAATCTGGGGGCATTTATTCTGTATAGTACTATGACGGTAAATGCATGCCATAACACATTTGTCAAAAGTCATAGAATATATAATACTAACAGTGAGCCCTATTGTAAACTACAGATTTTAGTTAATAATAGTGTATCAATATTAGCTCATCAACAGTAATAAATATGCCACATAACATAAGGTATTAATAATAGAAGAAGGTGTAGGGGGTGGGAGTATGTGGTAAACTGTCCACCATTATTCAGTAAAATTATTCCAAAAGTAAAGTCTGCTGCTAAATAAGTACATAAAAACATTCAGTTCGGCAGAACCACAGATTACCAGGCTGGGAGTGAATAATGTCTGCAGAGGAGATGGAAGAGGTCGGCATTGAACAGTGTGTGAGTCAGTGGCCTCTCCCTTACAAATGACAGAAAACCGTTTCCTAGAGCAGCGACAAAATCATATGTGCCTCTTTATGGGATGACGGGCTGCGGGGCATAAGCTTCATTAAAAGGAAGAAAGATGAGAGGCAGGTGCTGCTGCAATCATCACAAGAGATAAAAGTAAAATCGTGGTAATAAGGACACACAGAAGGGGATGGAGTACAGATGTTTTAATCTGCAATTGGTGAATTTAGTGGACATAGTCTGAGCCTACTGGAAAAAATGCTTTTTAAAACATAATCATAAAAGCCACATGCAAAATATGTTTGCCAGGGGCTTTTGGAGAGAAAGCAAGCACAAGCTGTCCTCCCATGACTGACTGCCCACTCTGTGGGCCAGGCCAACTTCATAGGTGTGTGAGAGTCTTTGGAAAAGCAGTGATAATCAGCTGGCAAATATCCATCCAGTTCTTCATGAACGTTGCAGTATTTTAATTGATGTCAACCAACTGTTGACTGGATCTCATGGCATTAAAAGATAAGAAAAAGCATGTAGTGTTTCTTTGGAGAATTTATTTGGTTCAATGGTCCTGGCTTTGAAAAAGGGTAGAGTCAAAGAAAATATTAGTAGGTAGATGTGAGCAAGAGAAATGAGGGACCTATGGTTTGTTTATCTTTTAAAAATAGCATACATTGGTGTCTGTTTATAAAAATAATATTTATGCAAAGCAAAAAGTGGAAAATATGAATACAAAAGTGTATATCACTCATACTATCAACATTCAGAAGTGAGTGCTTTTATACTTAGCTTTTCCAGGGTTTTTTATGCATACATACTGTTTCTTTAATAAAAATTTTGAAGTCGTGATATACATCTTGGGTTTTTTCTTCTCTAAGTAGTAACTGTCAGGGAAGATTGAGTTTTAGACTAGGTGTCTGTCAAAAAGAGACGCAAAAATATAGTAGTTCCAACCGAATATAACCTTTCTGTTCTGTTATATACATATTCTTCACTTAACCTACGTGTTTATTGACAATTCGGACTTATGACTGAGGCACAGCGCTTCCACTTATGACCTGCCTGCCACTCAGGCTTGCAAGTCATCCCTTTTTCTTTTTCTTTTTCTTTTTCTTTTTCTTTTTCTTTTTCTGTTTCTTTTTTTTTTTTCTTTTTCTATCATTTTATCTTTTTTTTCTTTTTTGTATAGTTCTGCTCATCTCGTTTATAGAGCTTCATTATCGTTTTTGGTATAGTACACCTCATTCTTACAGTACTGTGATTTTGGCTGATGGTACTATACAGTACAGGTACTGTAGTTTTATATTCTCTTGCTTATTACAGTACCACATACAGGAGTTATTCAAATATAAACAAGGTCATCAAATTGGAGTTTCCTCTGACCATTTCTTTGTTCTGGATATTGTAATGTACATACTATGTACAATTTCTCATCTCGGAACCAATTCATTTGTGAATAGAACTTGGTCATTAAATAAGGAATGCCTGTGTAGGGAGGCAGAGGTGATTAGGCATTCTGAGGGGCATAGGCAGCTCTGTCCCTCAAGTTGCCTAGACATCCAAGTCTTTATGGTTGTTACCCCTTATCTTCAGGTTCCATATCCATGTATTCAACCAACCATGGATCAAAAATACTTGAAGAAAATTTTTTGCACTGAATATGTGCAGGCTTTTCTGTCATTTATTTCCTTTAAAATACAGTGTAACAACTATTTGCAAAGCATTTACACTGTGTTGGGTACTAGAAATAATGCAGTGGTCAGACATAGTGGCACATGCCTATAATCCCAGCACTCAGGGGACTGAGGCAGGAGGATTGTTGCGAGTTTAAGGCCAGTCTGCACCATAAAGTGAGGGTAAGGCTGGCCTGAACTGCATAGTGAAACCTCGTTTCAAAAAGATAAAATAGTAATAATAATAATGTAGAGTACACTGATTTAAAGCATACTGAAGGAGGTGCATAGGTTATATGCAGACACTACACCATGTAAAAAGGTCTCAAGTGACTGGAGATTTGCTGTCTTCAAGGGTTCCCGGGACCAGTCCCTGCAGTACCGAAGGATGACTGCACTGTCTTGTTCCAAATTCCCAGAATGGTGCTGTGTATCCCATAATAGAAGAAGGCCCAGTGGAACTCCACATTCTATTCCAGCCAGAGGGGGAAGAAGACATTGAGGAAATAAGAGGCAAAGTGCTTCTTCTTTTAAGTATGTGCCCTGGTATTTGCACACTTCTTTTCTGTCCACTTGCCATCTGTCAAAATTAAACTACATGCTTAGCTTATTTATAGGGCAGACTGGGGAAAGTTGATCTTCCACTGCACAGGCCTAGATCTTGCAAAACTGCAGTGTGAGTTTATTTCTAAATGTAAAGAGATAATGGATACTGGGCAGGATGACCAGCCTCTTTTTCATACTACTAATTACTCCTGTGTACATTCTTAACCATATGGGTTAATCCTAAAGAATCATCTGGTTATGCCTTCCGCTCAAAGTCTAAGATTTCTCCATCAGGGCTAGAGGTGGCCAGCTCTGGTGACGTATAAACTAATAGGCAGTATTTTTCCTGACACCTTCCCCAAATTTAGGGTTCAGTAATAATCAGGCAGGATAGCTACCTTTAAAACTTTGGCTTGGGAAAATGGTGAGTGTGAAACAGAATTGTTTCTTAAGAATGATGAAATCATACAGGAAAAGAATTGTAACGTGTCTTAGCTAATGCAGAGGATTCCTGGGGCTGTAGACATTGGTCCTCCTCTCTGGAGGAAACTCTTTTGTCCACTGACCTCTTAGAAACTCTTCTTGTCCATTAACTTCTGTGGCCACAACTAAAGTAAATGTGGGAGAATGGGCCTTCCTTGGGGACCCACAGCTTTCCTAGGGGTTGCTTTGGGGATCAGAAAATTACAGCTTTTGTGGGCCAGGTTAGTGGTTTCTTTGATCGCACAATTTTCTTCAAAATTCTTAGCAGTTTTCTGGACTATTTGCTTCCAGTCATTTCTATGAATTTCCAAAGATCTTGTCTACATAAATCTTAAGTTTCTGGACAATCGTTTATTTACTTCTCTCTGAACTTGGACAATTTTCTCTCCAGTAGCAACTTTGAGGCCATCTGAAATAACAGGCTTGTATGAGACAACAGTATGCTTAATTCTATATTTGCTATTGGATTGGCTCCTATGATTCCATTAACAACACGTCCTGGAGAAAGGCTCATAGACATGGTATTATTATTTCCTGTTTAGGGTACTGAAGCAGTGCAATTTTCTCTCTCCATGACGCCTACATTACTGGACTGCTAGTCTACTCACATTGCAGTCCCAAGGACAGGGACATCCCCATCAGTTCTAGATTTCCTTCCATTTCTGCTTTCAAACTGACAATTTCTTGCCAAAATTAATTTCCCCTATCAAAAATAGCAAGAAGCAACCCATAGAAACAAGCTTTCTGATTGTGTCTCACTGTTTCCCCTGGAGTTCAAGCTTTCTAACCAGGTAACCTGCCTTCAGAGTTATCAAACTTTCACCAAGTGTTTTACCCTGACTTGACACTCCAGCCTGGAATATCTTGTTTCCTGGATGCCCATCACATAATTGTCAAATGAGAGTGATATATTTTTGTGTACCTATTAGTCCTCAAAGACACTATTTCTGATATTGACTTATATTTAGTTATGATTCAGGCTAAGTTGCTTTTACAAAAGATCTCAAAATACAATATTCCAAAATGAAGTAGTTCTCACAAAACACAAAGTTAGGGAGCTCAAAATGTCTTTGTTTATGAGGTCATCCAGGGATCCAGATCTCTACTGTCTTATCTTTCACCTGCTAGTACACCTCGCTAGATGCTTGAGCTGAGCTTCCATGCAATAGAATGCACAATTACACATGTGCATTCCAGCCCAGGACAAGGGGAGAGCAAGCAGTTCCTTTCTATGGATAGGTGTTACTCTCAAACTGTTCGTGTCATTTCTGGTCACTTCTTGGTTTCAAGGCAGTTGGGAGACCACAAGCCTTTGCAGTTTGATGGAAATAGTTGTCTATTACTAAATTCAAGAAGACTAAACAGATGGTCACTAGAAACAATGAAAGCCCTTCCATACCAAAAAATGATGAATATTTCCCAATATACATGATTAAGCCAACAGAATATTTTTATCACATCTTCTTTCACTAGACATTGTTATCTGACTTGGGATGTGAGTGTAGTGTTTTATTGAACATCTTCAATTAGCAGTTTTTATACACATCTCTGGATCACTTACTTAAGAAAGATAGATACTTGAGCACAGAAATGTTACGTAAGAGCATTTTAAATGATGTCTAATTACCTTTTAGGGTTGTAGCAATTTTACTTCTAGCTGCAGTATTTAGATCTACTTCCTCTCCATGTACTCTTCAATATAGTTTTATATTTTGAAACTCTTTCCCCATTTAATGTGTTCTTGTTTTTGAAAGTGTTTTTCATTTTATGAAATAAAATCATCAACCACAAATACTTATTGACCACTTGTATAAATGTTTTCTCTAAAAAACCAAGGTAAATAGAATGATTTTAAAAAGGCTTTTCTTATTTTGAAAAAATATTTGAGTGACTGGAGTTCTAGCTCAGTGGCATAAGTGCCTACCTGACAAGCACAAGGTCATGAGTTCATATTCCCAGTACCCAAAAAAAATTTTTTTGAGGGGTGGCAGGTTGGGGAACAGTCAAATTGATGCCCTCAAAGCAAATTTTAAACTACATGTTTGTATGTGAAAATCGTTTTCAAATTTAAAAAAATAAATGTAGACTCATGAGAAATTCAGAAAAAAAAACAATGTAAAGAAAGCCAGAATAACTTCTAATTATCCTAGAATATAAAAATCATCATTTAATATCTCATTGTATTTATTCTTCTTCCTAAGTATGTGTATTTACATTTATACTTTTTTATTTTGAGTGTGGGAGTTTTAGTTTTAAATGTTTTCTCACATTTTTATTACTGTATATTGATTATGCAGATCAATGGGCTTCATTTTACCACATCTGTACATAGTTTAATCATTCCCCAACCGCATCACCCCCTTGCCTTGGCCTCCTAGCTACACATGCTTTGGGGGATATTTCAAATATATAATAAATTTTGACTATATTTATGCCTTTTATTACCCATCTTTGTGTCCCTCCTGCTCCCTTCTCCTTTCTCTCTTGTCTACTAATAGTCTCCCTTCTAATTTCTTGCCATCTTTTTTAGGTATGCATGTATGCACACAGATGCATACATACCCTGTAAAGCAGGGATCAATTCTGTGCCATTGGGGATACATTTGGCAGTGCCTGGAGGCATTTTTTGGAGTCATACTCAGAGAATGCTTTTCACATCTAGTGTTGGAAAGAGCCCAGGAATGCTAATGCATATCTGACAATACACTGGGCAGGTCCCTCAATAAAGAATTATCTCGAACCAAGGTCAATCATGCAAAGTTTAAAAAATTGTGCTGTAGAATATGCCTGTTACTTACTGTGTGATGATTTTTTTTTCCCACTTGTAACTTGGAAATTGGCCAATGTGAATTGCCCCAGTCAATAGAATGAGGTAGATATTTCAATGTGATATTGTTGTCTTTTATGTTTTTATCTTTCACTCTGTGGTTTTCTTTCTTTCATTTTTTCTTTCTTTCTTATTTCTTTTTTCAGTACTGGAGATTGAACCCAGGGCCTCCATACTGAACTACGTATGTTGTTGTTCTTATTTTTTCTTTAATTTTAAGATAGGATCTTACTAAATTGCTATGTTGCCAAGGCTAGGTTTGAATTTGTGATTCTCCTGCCTCAGCCTCCCAGAGTACCTGGATTATAAACATGTACCACTATACCTGACTCTTTTGATTCTTTTATCACTATGTAAAGAACATATTCTGTCTTCCCTACAAGATAAAAGAGAAGAATGAGTGATGTGGAGTAACATCACCTCTGCAGAAACAAAGCTGCCCAGTACAGCCTAGCCAAAGTCACAAATATGTTCATTAATGATTGTTGTTTTAAGCCACTAGAATTTGGGGCAAGTTTTTATTTAGCAATAGCTAATTGGTACATTAGATGAGGAAACCAGCTTGTTCATTTTCACCAAATTAGTAAGAGAAAGAGCTGGCTTTTGGACTAAAGACCTAGTAACTCAGAGCCTATGCTTAACCTAAGACCAGTGGTGACAAACCTGTAGCGCACATGCCACAGTGGCATGTTTGCTATCATCAAAAGCTCCAAAAGTTTCCCCATCACTGCTTTAAACTATGCAATTGCCTTCTGCATCCTTCTCATTGCATTCAACCAATCACAGATTGAAAATATTCAGGGAAAAATTACATCTGTCTAAATATGTACAGCCTTTTTTGGGGGGTCATTATTCTCTAAACAATATAGTATAACAACTATGTAACATAGCACTTACAGGAATTAGGTATTACAAACCATCGAGAGATTATTTGATGTATTTAGGAAGATAAGTGTAGGTCCTATGCAAATATTACAGTATTTTCTATAAGGAACTTGAGTATCCACAAGCTTTTGGTATCTTTGCATCATAGAGGTAAGGGCCCTGTCACTGATCCCCCATAGATACCAAGAGATAACTGTCTTGTCTTTCTCTCGCCATCATCTATGTACTCTTCTTTTGTTGGATACCTAGCTTGTTTTCTACATTTTACAACTGCAAATAATGTTGTGGTATATATCTTCTACACAGATGTTTTCTATTTAGATTTCTGTGATAGAATTTTTTCATAAAAGGATATGGTCTTTTTTAAGAAACTTAGTATATTTTTCCTGCATAGTTCTAAGAGATTTGATTCATTTGAATAATTCTATTAATTATTAAAATTATCATTAAATAATTGAGTTTAACATGTTCCATAGCTAAGATTATAATTTTAGATAATGCATCAAAAATGTCCTCTTATGCAATATTTATAAAATTATAAACTGCTTGTGCAACTCATATATCACAAATGGCCTTGGGATTTTATGATCATGCAACTTGTTGGTACTTTTGTGTTATATGTCATTGACTGCACCTACAGTCAGATATGCACTGGTTCTTACATCTGAAAGAGTGCAGTTGACTTCTGTAGCAATTCATATGGGAAGCTACTTTTAGTAAAGAATGACACCCAGTGAACCTGTCTAAACAAAACACTCACTGAAGCTGAAATTTGCAGCCATTGTGCAGCAGCAGAAGAGTTAATGCTGGCAAGAGGGTGATGGTCTTTAGAGGGCTGGTGTCTAATGAAATGCATGCCTAACAGTGACGTGTGAATAATGTTACTTTGCTACAATAAGCCTCAGTAAAAAAATGACATAGATGTAAATGGTTCCCCAGAGCCAGCATGTGACCCCAGAGCAGAAGGTAGGATTTATTTTGTTTATTTTCACTTAGCATAACCACTTGCACCCACAGAACATCACTGTCAAACCTTTCCTCCCAATGGGTGATGGTCAGCAGAAAATAGTACAAAAAAGTATCCGACTTTCCCTAAAGCACAGGTGGGAAGACAGTAAGATCTGAGTCAGGGGCTTTACTCTTTAAAACGTGTGATTGTTGCCTTTAAAAGACAGCAGGGTCTGAGTCAACACCACCTCCTCCACCGAACTGCCTTGCCCATGAGCATCCAGCACTGTGAATTCCCAGAGCACAGCGGAAGCCTGAGACCCTGTGTAAGGCAGATCCCTAAACTTAGAACTTAAGGCTCCACCTCAGATGACTTAAAATTCTTGAAAATTTGGTCCTTATTCTGTGTTTTACTATGTGAGGCTGACAGGGACTTGGGAGTATGCCCCACTCCTGTGACCAAAGCAGCCTCCACCCAAAGTGATCACTCCTCTTCCTCCCTCCCTTCTTTCCTTCCTCCACTTCCTCCTAGATAGCCACTAGGGATCAATCACTGTGTTGGGTATCATTTACACAGATTTAAGCAAGACATAATCCCAACATTAATGAGGAAGCAAACAGGTAAATAATTACGATACAGATTGTAAGGCTGAACCAATGTGCCACAGGGATCCACACGTAGGACTGACTTCCTAGCTGCCATGAGAACAAAGAAAAGTTCCTGGGGAAGGTGACATGTAAGGGTTCCTCAGATGATGAGGCAGAGAAAGCGGAAAGACTGCCCAGACCAATCTGCACAATCACAAAGACGTGAAAGCCATAAATGGTTCATGGGCAGCCCATGGTCCTGGGCATAGTATACAGAGTTCTGCCAGAAGACAGAGATTTCAGAGGCAAACCTACGGAAAGAGCTTGGTGCCAGCAGATGTCTGTGCTTATTCTGTTGGCGGGGAGGAATGATGTGAGCCTTTGGAGATGAGTGACAAGATTATAACCCTGTTTTAGAAAATTGGCCTGTCAAACTCAGTGAAGGCAAACTGGGAGGTTCACAGAAGCAGGAGTTGAGCAGAAAGAGCTGACCAGGACTTGGCTACATCAACCGCTGACATAAAGTAGACTGCTGTTCAGTGGGAATGTGTTTCTCAGTGATTTTATTGACCAATTTCTGTAGTCATTTGAACCAGTGGTACAGTTGATCCAAAGTAGTTGTTAAGTCATCTAGGAACCTGAAATGATTATTGTATCTTTCTGAGCAGTCAAACAAATTTAGGAAAACAAGCCTTGAATAAGCTCTGTCAGGCCAAAGAGTGGAAATGGTAAAGGCATGCAAATTTTTTTTAAAAAAAGTTTTATTAGTGCATCTTTGTAGTACAAAATGTTTACATTCCTTGTGGGAAGTTGGTACATGTGCATTCTAATTCCTTTTTTCACCCCCTTTTCCTTCCCTCCCTCTCCCTCCACCTGTCTCTTGATCCTGTTACCTTTTTATTGAACGTGTTTACAGTGCATAGTGTTTACATTCCTTGTGTGGAGTTGGTATATATGCATAATACAGTTTAAGGAATGCAGTTTTTCCCAGATTCTCAGTGGTTTGGCTAAGAAATAAATTTCAAAGGGCATTTCTGATTTCAGAATAATTTGTATGTACTAGAAATTCAGCCCCAAAGCATCACTGGCAACCAAGTTAACAGGAGGGAAGGTTTAGGTGAAAGACACGCAGCTGTGAGAGAATTGGTACTCGATGGGGTTTTGTTGCAGAGAAACCTTCCAATTTGTGTTGGACACACAAAAGTGTCATCAAAGACCTTATCATCATGGTTCTCCATAAGCTAATCATGTATGCAGCTCCCGCTGCTCTCCTTTGTCATCTTGACAAAAGGCTGGTTTGTGGGAACTGCAATGCGTTCTTGTCACCACTGGGAATCCCCAAGGGTGCTAGCACAGCAAGAGCCATTGTGCTTATTATGACTGAACAGCCATAAAGGGCAGCAGTTTTTCAAGTCCAAGGAAAGAGGCGGTCTTTCTGTGTCTTTCCAGGTGGGCTCAGTTACAGGACAACAGTAAAATCTCTGCAAAATTCAAAACAAAGTTTTGCTTCTTATTCATGCTTTCATGCCTATCAGTTATCAGTGGGAGTCTCTGCCTTGCAGCATTCTTAGATTATAGAAGTGGTCTGGTTTCATCCACTGCCCAATATGTCAATCCCTGAAAGGACGAAGTTTGTGAAAGGGAAGTACGAGGAGGGGACACCCCTGACTCAAACTCACCTTCCGGAGGACAGGGTATGGAGATATCCATGGGATGAGGAAAATAGGATGGATCTGAAGTGTGGGGAATGTTAATTTTATGGAAGGAAAGGACGCAGTCTGCACATATGATGTTTCACCATGGCTCTTCATAGGATGCACCCGCAGGAACTGGCAGCTTTGGGGTGACCTGAGGGTGAGAGTCTGACCTTCTGAAACCAAACACCCATTAGTTAGCTGTGCAGGCCAAAGTGTAAGGTCAGTGATTTCAACCAGCTGGAGATAACCAAAAGCAACCTCAGAGCTTCTGAAAAACTACTTACCCAGTTGTTACCATAGTGACCATGTTTCAGAAGTATGACTGATAGCAAAGCTAATTGGGAGCATACTGCTTAACTATGCAACCTTTAACACAAGGGAGAAGAGCAAGTGGTTAAAAGCAAGTGAAGCTAGACGGTTTATTCAGGATTTTCCTTGCTTTCATTTACTCTAGGATCCAAGATGTTAGAAGTTACTGATTTAGGTAACAAAGGAAAAAGAGCACTGTAGAGTTTTGCACCTGGAGTTAAATGTTCCTGCCTACATGTCACTTGGTTTATAATCCATGGTCTAGAACTAGATATGAAGCTGGAAAAAGAGAATGTAATGTTCATAAAGACAAGTAGCTACTATCACACCTTTCAAAAGCAGATGTAGGTGCCACTGTGCTGTACCCCAACAAAAACTCCTTGCTTGCATGAAAAGAAACAGACTATGGAGGGGCTGGAACCCAAAGGCCTCAGGTGTGACAATTCCAATTTGTGACCTGCTCCTTCCAGACTTCATTCGTAGTTTCTTCAAGAGCACACATTTCACTTTCTGCCAAAGAAACAAGGCAAATTCAAAAAAAGTCACTCTTCAGGGAAGTACTTTTGTAGTCTCTACTTTTGACTGTTAAGTAGCTTGCAGGACTGCTCCATGCTAAGACAAAAATGATCAGGAAACACCAAGTACCCCAAATTGGTTCTCATACCTTGGGTGCATCTCTGTCTGTACCCCTTCTTCTCTACTACACTTCTATTGGGACTCCTTTCCTGCTTTCAACTACCAAATGATTTTGTATTTTTCAACCTCTCACTTTTGCCAGTTAAGCTCTACTCTCCATCCCTTCTCTCTCCAATCCTTCACCTCCTTAACTCCCCTGCAATTTAAGCCTTGTCTTTTCTAAATGCTTTTCTGAATTTCCTGTGGTAGGCACTGTGCTACTCTTCTGTGTTCCCAAAGCCTCAAGTGCATATTTCTATTGCAACACTTTTTACCTTACATGGAAATTTGCAGTCATGTACTCAGTGTTTCTAGAAGTCAAGAATTGTGTCATTCTTCTTTTCATCCCCACTGCCTGTCTGACACTAATAGATGCTGAGTAAGTAGAGAACTAAATTGCCCCTAAACCTCTTGGCTCAAGATGGTGCCCACTGAGGTTCTGTGGAGGTCTCTCTTGTGCTTTCCTCTGGATGGAAATTTCAAGCATCTCAAGAGTCATGAGTTGTCAACCTGACAAGGTTGTGACATTACCAAGATCTAACAATTTATCTCTAATAATACAATGGGCACTGGGCAGCAGGTGAGTATGTGAGCCAAGAAGAGCATTTCTGACATGAGATTTGGAAGTTTCCTAAGCATTACCAAAACATTTATAGTTTATAACTCATCATGTGGTAAAGGAAAAGGGAAGTGGAAAGGAGAATGGAGAGCTTCGGACCACTGTCAAAGGCATCTTAGACTGCTGTGACCTCACAGGCGTTCTGCCCTTGAACAGAGTTAAAAAATGAGAAGAGTAAGAAAGGTGTGTGCTCTCAGGAGAAGTGATGCGTCCTAGTTTAATGCATGCAGCTCTGGTCTGGAGACGGAAAACACACAGAGCGATGCCCACTCCATCCGCCACATCACCCAGTCACACAGGAGTGACAGGCACCTCCCCTTGAGGATTTAATCAGTGCCCTGTCAAGTTTCCATAGGTTCTTTTACTGCCTAAGAAAGCCACCACTGAGTGTTAGATAAATCAACAGTTCATTGTTTGCAGCAGACCAAAAATGACACTATTTAAAATAACAGGAACTTACATGAATTAAAGGAGGTACTCTTCTGTAAAACAAGACATGTGTCAACTGTCCCAAAAACCAGACTTTCCTATTCTGTAGTAAAACAGTATCTTGCTAATTGTCTGTACAAATGGTAATGTGTTTCTCTTTTCCATAGTAAACCTGTACTATACGACCCTAGGGAGTTATGTTTGCCTTTGAAGTGTGGTGTGTGTGTGTGTGTGTGTGTGTGTGTGTGTGTGTGTGTGTGATTTACCAGTTCCTCACTAAAAATTAGTGGGCTAAGTAGAACTGCCTGCAACTTCCCCTGTGCAGAGATCCCGTGCTCTGGGTCTGTCTGGGACTCAAGATTACAAAGAGCTTCCTACTCTTAATCCGATCTGCACTAACACCTTCAGACTTAGTTGAAGAATTTGTAGGAGTAGAGACTCAGGACAGTTTGTCTGGTATCTGTCAAAGCTGAAGATAGGATATATGCCGTTTGTGAGCATGATACTAGGATGAGAAAATGGAGTTTTCTGCTCAGCGGATACTTCACATACCAAGTTTAGAATAAGGAGACACTGAACCTGAGACATGCAAAACTCTGGACAAAGAAGTAACATTAGGCTTTTGGGTTTTCATGGCAAGAACTTTAAGAAGGGTTTATGTCTGGGTGTTTTGCTTTGAAACGTGACGTATTAATAGGATAATACTAGCCACAACAACAAATAAATGCCACATTATCAGCGGATTAATCCAATAGAAGTTTATTTCTCACTCAGGTGGCAAGTGTTACTAACGAAGCAACAGCTTTCCTCCCCATGCTAATTCAGGGATCTAGACTCCTTCCATCTTGTGCTTCTGTGGTTTCTGAGACCATCAAAGTCTTCTGCTTCCAGCTTACATACAAAGGAAAGAGCACTTCTGAGCCCCTTTATCTTAGAGGTGCTATTTCACTTCTTCTCACATTCCACTAGTAAGACCTTGCCGGTGGCTCCCTGACATGGGTATGAGGAGATGTGGTCCCTGGCAGGGCAATCACTTCCCAGCAACAATCTCAGAAGGAAAAATTCCACACTCTGATAGACACGTAGCTATCTGCAGCCTGGCTTGACTTGAAAATCTTTTAAAATTCAGTCCCCACTCAAAGCTCTCAAACTTTCAAATTACTTGGTAAAGGGGTTCAAGGATATCCAAGTGGAATATTTTGTCTTTAAAATCCAAATTGATTACCACCTAGAAAGAGGAAGGAATAGTTCCTTTTTTTTTTGTCTCATTGTTGGTGTATCTAGTGTTTTTTTGTTTGTTTGTTTGTTTTTGTGACACCAGGGATTGAACCCACAACCTCATGCCTGCCATGCAGGCATTTAAGCCACTGAGCCAAACTCCCAGCCCTAGTTTTTCGAGACAGGGTCACACTATGTAGTTCAAGCCAGCCTTGTACTCACGTTGTAGCCCAAGCCAGCCTCAAACTCACAATGCTCCTTCTACCTCAGCCTCCTGAGTGCTGGGATTAAAGGTGTGTGCCACCACACCTGGCTGGTGTATCTAGTTTTGACAACCAGAACTGCAGGGATATCTTTGGTACCTTCATAAGGCCAAAACATGGAGAACAGAGGAGACAGAAAAAAAGTTCTGAAGCCTGACATACTTCTTCAGTAGCCAGGTCTACTGCTGGGTTTTACTGTGCCACAAAACACATTTATTAATGTTCTCATTGCTGAAACCACTTTAAGTAGAAGTCATCTGCAGTTAGACAGAAAATCATCCTAAATTAAACCTCCCAAATACTCGTGAGCGCGCACACACACACACACACACACACACTAAATCTTTCTAATCAGTCCTTGCTGTCTGGAAGGATACTCAGTAAAGCATTCCTTTCCTTGGAGAGTTTTCTTTTTGCCATAATGCACATATCTCTCATAGGTTCTTTGAAGTCTTTTTTTTTTAAGTGAGTTTAAATTTTATTCAGCAATTTATTTAATTCTTTCCAAATATTAAGACTCCAGGCTGGGATAATTATACACTAAGAAAAAGACCCAATAAATGGAGTGATCATCTTTATTTACAAATAAGGGAAGAATTTATTTATTTCTTACAAGTGAGAAAAAATATATAGGCCATCATCTTCTTGGGCTCCCTCATTTTTGTCATAAATTTCCTACAGACTGATCAGCTCCACCAGCAAGAAGCAAAGAGCAAAAGTGCTTAGTGTAAAGAGAAAAGAAGATGGATTTGGCCTTGAGACTCTAAAGCATTGCTGCTTGGAAGACACTTTCACTTTGCTTGCTGGAAGAAAAAGTGATCCATTGCAACTGTGATTCAAGTGTACTTCCTCTCCACCTTCCCCTTTCTCTTCTGCTTTAGAAAAAGAAAGGTCGGAAGAGATGAACTCACTCTCGGGATAGAATGACAAGAAAAAAATCTGAATGTCAACTCAATGTGGAATTAATTTTTATGTTATAGATTTTAATTAACAGATAAAATTGTATCTCTTTATCATGCACACCCTGTTTTTTTAAATTATATATACGTTGCAGAATGGTTGAATCTACATAATTAATAAATGCTTTACTTTAAAACATCGTTTTTTTAGTGTGTGGCAAGAACACTTAACAACCACAGTCTTAGCATTTTTCAAGAATATAATTTATTGTCATGAAGTATAGTAAACACAATATCAATGAATCTTTGAATTGATTCTATCATTTTATATCCTTTAATCAATCAACATCTTACTTTGAATATGTGAGTCACCGGAGAGATTAGAACAAGACTTGACCACACTGACACCTCAACTATTCTCTGAAATGATTGCTCATTCAAAGAGATGGCACCAAATCCTCAGAAATGATTACTTCTTCAACCACTTGCTGATTCAGTGACTGTGGGTTCAGTGATTGCTGTGGGGTACAAATGAGCAGGTGGACTACAGGTCAGGAAAGCGCCTAGATGTTGATCAGGTCAAACAATAACGTCACAAATGAAGGCTCTATGAAATTGCTACTGTATTTTTTTGTTGTTGTTGTGTTTCTTTTTCTTTTTTTCTTTTCTGTTTGTTTTGTTTTTATGGTGCTAGACCCTGAACCCTGGGCCTTACACATGCTAGGCAAGAGCTCTACCACTGAACTCTACTCCAGTTCCTGTCTAGGACACGTTTGCACATTTATTGTTTTACGTGAACTCTCAACAATTCAAAAGAAAGGCAATGTGGCTATTATTATTTCAATTTTTTTGAATAAAGAAGTGGAGCTACAGAAAAGTTGAGTGCTTTATCTGAGTGCTTCATCTGAAGTATGAAATGATTACTGAAGACACAGAGCTAGATCTCTGATCTCCCAACATCAAGATCAATTCTCTTTCTGCTCACCACATATCCTCGCCCTGGGATTACTTGTAAAGGTCACACCCTTGAAAAAACTCTCAGTGTGAACATGGCCCCTTTGACTCCATCCTCACTCCATATCTCACCCAATTCTTTGTAGTCCTGGCAAGAAATTGGGGTGAGAATTCCAAGGGTCCTTAGGTGCCACATAGCAAAAATTGAGCTGTGGATGCTCGCAACTGGCAGGGAACAGAGGTGAACTCATCACTCATGCATCTGAGGAGCCTGTTCTATGTTTTTCTCTGCCCTGTTATGGCACAGAGCACCTTTGGAAACATCAGAAACAGAGAACAGATCCTCCTATACTAAAGCAGTTGGTATTCTTTTGAGAGAAAGACTTAAATTCAAGAAATGTTTACAAGGTAGTAGCAGACGAGACATAATCTGGCTTTAAATTATACTATTAAAACACAAAATGCAACAGGAGTTCACAAAAGGAGAAAATCACTGCTAGATTCGTTGGGGTGAGGTGGGGTTAACCTCCTTAATGATGTGAGAAGCTGGTCAGGGACGGTAAGAAGCTGGCCAGGTGAGAAGACAGACATTTCAGATGAAAAAAACCTACAGCATTCCTGTTGTCCATAACAGTTAAGACTGCAATCAAATCCCAAACACAGCACCCCCTCACACACACTATCATTCCAGAGGTCGTCTGGTATTTATGACTCTGTAAAGTGGGATAACAGTTGATGGTCACTGCCAAGAATTGTAGTGAGAGCAAAAGATCGTGCATGTGCTTTTCTGTGTACTAGAAAGAAATTGATTTTTAACCCATAGGAATGAACCTCCTGAGGGGTTGCATAGAGGAAAAATAATAATCCCCATGGGTTCTTAGTTGAAATGGATCCCTATTATTTAAAAAAAAAAATTAATAAGAGAAAATTTATGTTGATTCATGCGTGCATTTGGTTTGTACGAGGGAGACACCCTTGCAAGTAAGCTTCAAAGAAGTGATTTTGAATTCCAACTCAGACAGCATCTTCAACAATCATAACAAAATAGTAAATTTTTAGATAAGTGATAATGTTATAGGCAGCTGAGTTAGAGAGAAATATTATAGGCAATCAGACAAGGTTAGGCCCTGGAGCCCGTGCAGAAGATGAGATATCTTGCAATTGTAGGGGAAAGAGACACCTATGCTGTGGGCCAGACCTCAAGACAAAAGATAAAGCAAATGTACCCACATACTTCCTAAGGATAAGCATCAGGAACTGATATTCTAAATAGGTCTGTGTCACCCAAGGAAGCCAGGAGTCACTAACCCAACCTCCTACTGAAAGAGACCCTGATCTATTAGCATGCCCACTTGCTATGTGACTCGCTTCCCCATTTGTTCCTGATTTAATCAATTTTGCCAGAGCAATTAATCCTATTGGTCAACCATAGTCCTGTCCCACCTCATGTCAACCCTGCGAGTTCCCACGTTTTCTCCATCTTAGACCTGCTTCACTTTGTGGTCTTCCTCTATAAAAGTCTCTAGAAAAGACAGTCTTTGACAACCAACTTGGGACTCCTTCTGTCTCCCTAGCATACAGAAGCTTTCTTTCTCTCAATAAATATATTCTGCTCTTAACCTCCTTCATCCCTAAAATTCATTCTTCGATTTTAGAGACAAACTGACATCTAGTAGGTGTTCCTTTATCAATAAGCCAAAGGAAAGGGAATTTGCATCTCTGTAGTCAGCAACTAAGAGAAGGAAAATAAAAGGGAGATAAAGGTAGGTAGTAAAGTTTCTAATGTAGATTCTCTGTACCATCTCCAGGTTGTTGAGGGTCTGAATTTATCTTCAGTAGTGAACCTTTGCTGTCCTTGATAGAGTGAGGGACATCTTTTGCACTTGCAAATAATTTATATTCTGCTTTTAGTCACACAGAGTGAGGGTAAAGGGTTCCCAAGCATCTTCGTTATTTGCACTCAGCTCAGCAATCCTTATTATATTTAAGTCTCTCACAGTGTTTTCCACTAACAAAAAAGGGCTGTTCCACTATTTATTTTACTGAGTGCCATATGTGACTTTGGGCCAGCTCTGAACTGCTCATGAGAGCCAAAAGGAGGCTTAACACTGCCACCAGTGACCCCTGTTCTACCCTTTCATTTACAAGACTCCTCTTTCCTAGACAAATCTTGAACAGACTTTTAAAAATATTCATTTAAGGAAGATTAAAATGGTCTTAACCCTGTGATTCAGGACCCACATTCTGGTAGACCTGGGTCATTAAATGGCTTGTTTTTTCCGGGGATGCCAAAAAACACTTTTGAAAAACTCTCTAAATTCCTTGTAAAAAGAAGATTATGTCATAAAAATTGCTTATTTTAACAATGCATAGGCTATAGACAGTAATGTTAATAGCACCTAATAAATTCAAAAGGTTTTCATTGTGAAGAACAAATTAGAAAAGTTTTCTAAACTATGTTTGCTTGTTTTCTTCCCTGTTATGATTAATTTTAGGTGCTGACTTGGCTGGATTAAGAAATACCAACCTACAGAATTGCTAAGGCTTTGTTTGGGGGTGTCTCTGTCTCTGGATGTGGTCCACAGAGGTCCCCAAAGAGCAGATGGGAAACTTACTTATCTCACCCCAACCACAGAGTAGTTTGTAGATTCACTTATTTTTCATAACAGAAAAAAAATTCAAAGACACACCAGTAAGAGGCATACAGTTTTATGAGGCAGGAAGAAATACTGACTCAGAGGGGAGTGCAGGCATTCAAACCCAAGTTGCATTACAGTCTGGGATTGGGGGTTCTATGTGGTTTGAGAATGATTTTAAAGTGAGTTATCTAGGATACATGTTCATTCTTACTGGTAGTCAGACTCTCCCCAACTATATTTGATGGGTTAAGTTAGAATGCAAACCATGTACATGTGCTTAAAGGTTAGAGCTGTGCTACCCATTTAAGTGTTGCTTCCTTAGGATAGAGGTCTCTAGAAGGAAGAACAATTTACAAGTGAAAAGCATGAGTGCTTCCAATTTATAGACTTGTTGTATCTTTAAGACCTTTAGGGATGTTTTTAGAATGAATTTTCTCTAAGGGAAAAAAAAAATTGTAACCTTGGGTAACTTTTGTGTCCTGAAACCCAATTTTTAAATTAAAATTTTCCTTGTTTCCTTTTCTTTTCTTTTTTTTTTCTACCCAACCTCATCTCTGTGAGTGTGTTTCCAGAGGAGATGAACATGTACGAATGTGCAAGGAGTAAGTAGAGAAGACCACCCTCAATGTGGGAAGGCAAGATCCAGTTGTATTGGGCCCAGATAGAACAAAAGCAAAGCAAATTGCTCTTTCCATGCCTCTGTCTCTCTCTGTCTCTCCCTCTCTCTGTGTGTGTGTCTCTCTACCTCTATCTCTCTTTCTCTCTCTGTCTCTCTCTCCCTCTCTTTCTCTCTCTGTCTCTACCTCTCTCTGTCTCTCTCTGTCTCTCTCTCTCTCTCTGTCTCTCTCTTTCTCTCTCTGTCTCTCTTTGTCTCTCTCTCTTCTGGAGCTGAAATATACTCTTCTGCCCTTGGATATCAAATCTTTAGACTCTACAGTCTTTAGCCTCCGGGACTTACACCAACTTTCTCTCAAGTTCTCAGGGACTCAGACTACTGGTATCCCAAGGCCCTCAGATTGCAGACAGCCTTTCATGGAACTTCTCAACCTCAATATTGATATGAACCTATTCCCCTAGTAAATCCCCTCTAAGAGAGAGACAGAGAGAGAGAAAGAGAGAGAGAGAGAGAGAGAGAGAGAGAGAGGATAGATAGGATAGATAGATGATAGATAGATATAGATTATAGATAGATAATAGATGATAGGTAGATACAGGGATAGACATACATGATAGACAATGGATAGATTCTACCGGTTCTGCCTCTCTGGTGAACCCTGACTAACATACTCCCTTTAGCCAGCATCTATTGATGAAATATGCAAATTCTCACAATACTTTTCAGCCAGAAGCTGAACCCTCTTAGGTCAGGGAACACACTGCAGACATTGTAGCCTGCTGTGCTGCACTTATATGGGCGGCTACTTCCGATTTTGGGAAACCAAGGATTCTATCTTGAAATGAAGCTGTTCTCACATGCTCTTTTTGTATCACACACACAAAAATATGCATCTGACTTTAAGTTCCTTTTAACACTCCATTAAAAAACATACATACCTGATTAAATAGCCATCCCACAAAGATACTGTCTTTACCTGAGCAGCGCACATGCTCAGGGAACATTTTGACTAATTTATCTCTGTCTGTTATGCTTATTCTCTTGTTAATAACAAAAAACAAGTTGTCAAGCTATTTTAAGAAATTAATTCAGAGACTCTTAGGTTTGTTTAAGGCATTTAGAAAAACAAGTCACCTTCTTCCAAACTGCCCTGCTTCCTCCTCTTTTCTTCTAGACTCAGGAAGAATGGGGAGAAGTGAAGATTAGGAGGATATTTTGGGATGCTGGATGCTAAGCCTGGTTCCTATAGGGAGTTTTAGCCCCTAGGTCCTTATACAATCCTCATCAGTGGCTCTGAATAGTAAAAGACAGCCCTTTGGGAGAAGTCACTTCTTTCTCTACTAAAAAGCTGCCTCTTGACTCTTACAGTTTGATGTACTTTTCCCCAAGCCCCCAGGACAGTCCATTTCAAAAGCATGCGGGCCCACAGCTCTGCCCCTGGATCCACTTACCACCAAATACTGCAGTCTCTTTTCTCTATTGAAAAAATCAGTTTCAATGCTCTTTATATTGAATTCAATGTCAGCATGACAACGGTAGGGAAATTTTGAAAAGAAAACATCTCTAGTCCTTCCCCTGTAACACAGTAACTTGCTTATGTTTATTTATCCTTGGGGTTTGTCTCTACTCATATCTTTTTGAAATTTACAGATCAAAGTATTTGTATCATTCTATATTTTACTTATGAATTTTCCCAATCTCAGTCGCTTCCTTTTCAGGAGCTATGGTGCCAAACGGGAGGATGGCAAATGACTGGTTCCTCAGCAGTTGAGGTTGAGACAAGATCTCTTGGAGAGTTTACCACCCAGAATGGTAGCCCCCAAAAAGATATATCTATGTCCTAAACCCTATACCTTATAAATGTGATCTTATCTAAAATATAATTTAATTATAATTTATTATAATTAATATAATTATAAAATATTCTAACTATATTATAAAATACAATAATATAATGATATAGTTAAGAATCTTGAGATGAGCGCATCCTGGCTTATCAGGATAGACCCTAAAACCAATGACAAGTTTTCTTAAAAGAAACAAGAACAGAAAACACGCAGAGAGAAGTGAAGGGCATATAAGACAAAAGCAGAGATCGGAGTGAGGTATTCACAAGGAAATCTTAGAGCTACCAGAACCCTGAAAAAGCAAAGGTCTCCCTTCTAAAGGAAACGTGACCCTGCCAGTGCCTCAAATTTAGACTTTTGACTCCAGACCCGAGAAAATACAGTTGTATGTTATTTTACACCTCCAAGGTTGTGGTGATTTGTTCTGGCAGCCCCAGTGAAATAATATGAAGTATAACAACTTTTCAGAGTGTCAAGAACAGGCTTCCATAGAACTTTCTGGGATTTCCTCTTATACCTGGGGCCTCCCTAATATCTTGATAGAAGAGGTGCTCCCTGTATCCCCAGCCATCCGAAGCCTGGGTCACTTCTGGGGATCCTGCCTGTCTTCTTCCAGAGCTGAATCCCTGTTCTTGATCTGTTTGCCATACATTAAAATCATATCTTAATACAGGTACTAATACTAATATGTAACTCTCATGCCTGAATTGAGATAGACTCACAGTCCCAAGTTGCAGTCCTGTCCAGTTCTAGAGGCCAAACACCCCTTACTTGTATTCCTGACCTCCCTTAAAAAGGATTTGCTTTTTAGATGAGTCACCTGTGTTGACAGCTTTGAAGAAGGGAATGGAAGTTGCTCTAAATTTCTCAGTACATATCTGATGTTCTCAGAGGTCTCTTTTTCCTGCTAACTGTATGTGTCAACTTGATTGGGTTAAGAGATGCCCAGAAGATGGGAAAACAATGCTTCTAGGGTCTTTCTGGAAGACATTAGCATTTGAATGCTCTCATCAATGTGGGTGGGCATCACTCAATCCATTGAGGGTTTGGATAGAACAAAAAGAGGATGCAAGAGCTAATTCACACTCTGTTTGAACTGGCACATCTATCTTCAGTCCTTGGACAGAGAGATTCTTGTTACAAGTAAACCAGTGGTCAAGATGCAGTAGCAGCATGCCTCACAAAGACAATCTGTCAACAAGAAAGGGGAAAAGGGAAGGGAATGGGAGACGACTAAAAAGTACAATATTTACGTTACAAGAAAAGAAAAGTAAAGGTACCATAAAAATGCTATTAATCAAAAGGATAGTTTTGTTTTATAGCTAAAAATCTAATACTATGCGCATAGTTTTTTATTATAGAAAGTGACACAAGGCTAAATCATAATAATGTGAATCAATAACTAATTAGCATTTATAAATGCAGCTATCGAGGAACATATTTCAATTTCATAGCAAAGCATCTGGATAATCAATTAACAAAGCCAAAAGTGAAGCAAATGCATGCTTCCTGTGCCCCTTGTGGCACTGTAGGCTAGGAGAGTTTCCCATTGAGTAAAAGTTGTTTCACCTGAAGGACAAGAAGAACCTGATGCCATAATCTCAAACTAAGTCAACACCCAGGCACAGAAAGAGAAAGCACAAGGCATGAGATGCTCAGCTTCGCACCGAAGTCACTGAGGAAATAGATCATCTCTAGGTATTTTTCAAGAAGACTTAATGGGGTGAATGAGACACAAGGAAAAAGTGGAAAGCAGAATACTGAACAAGAATCGCTGCACGCAGTGCTTTGGAAAGATACAAGGACACATGGTACTGTGTAGTTGTAAAAACTGATTTAAGATGACAGGTAACTTCAAATTTGGCAACAGTATATCCATATATTGCATCAGTCTACCTCGGATTTACTAAGTTTTTAAAAAATAATAGGTATAGTATTTTGGCCAATGATTGAATCCCATACCATTACAGCTCTGCTGTTTATCATTTACAATTTCTTCTTTGTAACATCTGCTAGTCCTTCTCTCTTTCTACCCTGTCAAAACCATCAAGAAACATTCACAAATGGCAAGTGCCTTAAATGATGGCCTCCTGTGTTGTCCCAAGCTGCTTGTTTTCTCAAATCTCTTTCACACAAATGGTCAGACTGGGATAGACAACTCACCCGCATAAATTTTCATGAGGACAAATGAGAACAATTTTCATGAGGCCACTCTATCCTTCTTTACTATGGTAGGTGAAAATGTCCAAGAGACATGTTTTTCTTTTTTTCATAATATAAACTTTTCTGAATGAGAACATCTGTTTTCTACCTAGTTACATCCTTGCACACAAATTCCTTGCAAATTATTTTTCAAATTCCAAGGTTCATTAATTTAATTGAATCTGTTCCTAGTTTTTAATTAAATCTGCACTTCTCCAAGTAACCTTTGAAAAAAAGATAGAAGCCACATTATCATACTGGAAAGAATAGGATCACAGAGCAAGACAGACATGAAAGGAAGTACAAAATCACAAGGCATATTTCATATAAATTTATTTTTGTACCAAAAAATTAACATTCAAAGGTAATATTTTTTATTGTACAGTATAAAATAACTCCTACTAAATTAAAAACTGGATTGTTTTCTGCTGATAAACCACTAGTAAGTTTTCTGGTTAAAAAAATTTACAATTTGCAGCACTTGTAGAAAAAGACACCTGTTCAACAATTCTATAAATACTCCTGACAGATTTCAGTAGCCTATTATGTATGCTTTTTGGTAATGTCAGTTTTCTAAAGTCAATTAGTTTCTAAATTTGAAAGGCACCTGGTGGCCAACATCCTGCTTGCTTTTCAAGGTATCCATTTTATTTATTTATTTATTTATTTATTTATTTTTTGCACAGGCTTGACAAATCTGAAAATCTATTAAGTTAAAAAAGAATGAAGAAATATACTACAGTTGATATTAGGAAATGGTAATTCCCCTCCTTAGCTGCAAGTTTTCCCTAGGGAATTTACAAAGTGCACCAGTTAAATATGTCTGTACATTTAAAACATTAAATATGCCAACAGCGAGACATTTTTAAATACTTTGAATCAAATACTATAGCACAAATATAATTTACAATACTTTGCAAAGAAAACATTACATCTGAAATATAAATTTAGATATTATATAAAAATACATATTATTTTCTCTTCTATTAGAAAAAGTATTTGTTTGCAGGTTCCAGCATGATGTAACAATTCAATAGAACTTAACCCTTTAGATGATCATGCATTTGCAATGTGATGACACCCTCCACTTGAAGTACATAGTGGCATATAAACACGGTTTAGACCCAGAGAATTAACCCCTCTCAAGGCCCAGATGTAGGTGTTCATGAGGGCAATCATACTTGCTCCAATCTGGTTTAATCCTAGGAATTCATTACAAAATAGTAAAACCATTGTGTAACACACCACGAGTCCAACATCTCTCACTGATTGTAAATATGCATGCTCTCAAACAAGCTCAAGAGTACAGATGAATTTTGTACCACTGTGAGCCATGCCTCTTAGTAGTCTTAAACACTTATATACATCTTGCTTGGCTTATCTAAAATGAAATTTCCAAACATCTAGGAAATACACAGTAAAGCTCCACAGAATGATTCTCAATCTATATCGCGAACTTTAAAAGCCCCAAAGTACGTTGCATCTTGATCTGGATCAAGCAGGGAAGGATTGGATACTTCAATGCTTATTTCTTCACCAGATCGTAGTTTAAAAAATCCTCCAACATTTATGGAATAAAAATGGAATTCAGAATTCCCTGACCAGTATTTGGTGCTTCCTCCTTTCATCAGAGTATGAGAACTCGGAATTTTGATGCTGGTTTTTGTGACATACACCATCAGTTGAAGATACTTCGTAGCTAATCCTCCTGATGTTTCATGATGTCGAAAGCAAATGTTGGCATACAGGTAATAAAAGCCATCTTGATTAACCATCAGTTTTCCATTGCTCAAAGTCATATTGGAGATCTTGGCCCAACCCCGGTTATGGTACCACGAGGACAGACTCACTTTATGGGAACCTGTGGAGAGAAGAGGCATGTCATTCATAATTCACTCCTTCATTGAGAAGATTCTTACAATTCTGTGAGGTTAGGGGGAAAAAAAACAGAATAATAGTCATTATTCCAATGGAGAATGATTTCTTGGAATTCATTTTATATACATTCAGATACATTTACTTGTGAGGCACATTTGAAGGTACAAAGACAAAAACTCCCTCTTCCTGCTCCTCAGGAAGCTCCAGTGCACTAGGGATAAGTACTAGATGGGTTCAGATAATAAGCAAAGAGTACTGAAAAGACCTGTGCGTATAATTGCTTTGGGAATTCAAGGGATATAGAGATTATTTCCACCCAGAGAGATCAAAAATGACTTTGTCCAGTGGCCATTAAGTTTGAGAACTTCAAATAAGGAATAGGATTCAGCCACACAGACAGAAGCAGAAAGGTCCTTTTAGGATGAAGGGGAATTAGCCAAAACCAAATGAGACAAGAAAGCGAGAAATTACTATAGGAAGAGATTTTCCATGTTTCACATGTCTCAACCTTCTCTTTTGTTTTGTGAAGAGGAATATGTAAAAGAAATATGTAAAGAGGAATATATAAAAATATGAAAATCTGGGTCAAAGTAACTTTGGGCAAATAGTCAACCCCCAAAACTCGCTTTTTATCACTACGGACTCCAATAGCTCCTATGTCTCTAGGTTCACATGCTTGGAAAACTATCCTGAGACAAATCAAAAAGAAAACATTTCAGCACTGCACTATCCAACTTAAAAACTTCACACAATCCATTGTGACCAAAGTTCAAAAAGAAAATCTTTCCTGAATGAACCAAATTTTCATTTGGTTCCTTCTCATTCCTGAAATGAGATGACAATTGATCCTCATACCAATATTTGTGGAGCAGTGAAAATTTTTAAATAATACTCTAAATCAGCAATGTGTCCAGTGCTTTTTGTATTTCAGCATTTCTTTTATTTGATCTTTAAAAATTGATGGTAACAAAGGATTGGAGATGTAGCTCAGTGGTATAGCATTTGCCTAATCCCAGTGGTCCTTCAGTTCATGAACTTTATTCTTTCTATGATTCTACTTGCAAACTGAGTCAGATGAGATCAGAATCAAATTCAAAGTTTAGGTTCAGTGGTGACTTTATGGAGAAATTTGATTCAGTTCTCATCCAGTTCTGTTTGCAACCAGAATAATGGAGAAAATTAAGTTCACAAAGCAAGGCACCACTGTGTATCCAAGGCCCTGAGTCGATACCCAGTACCACCACCACCAAAACAAAACAAAACAAAAAACACTGAAAAAGACGACATGAGATTGCAAGACCCTCTTCAATACATTGTCACTTCACGTTGCTGAACAGTCACCTAATCCATGGACAAAGCTAATGAAATTAAAGATGTTTCCTATCTCAAATTATGTGTTGCTCTCCTTCTTATTCTATTGCTGTGCTGTACTCAATCTTTCATTTTATTCAATAAATCCTCTTCTAGTTATGTCTTAACAGAGAGAAGCAGAGTGACTAAAATGAAGTCTACCTTTTAAATGGGATGACCTCCTCATGTCAAAGCAACATGTGGCCAGGGCAGGCCAGAAAGGGATACAAAATAGAGAGGGGAGAACACAGGAACTCTGTGTGAATTCTACTACCATGCTAGGCAAGTCATGTGGAAGAAGTGTCTTTATTTCCTGTGAAACATCTCTATTTTTATCCATTCTTTACTTGAGTGTTCACCGATTGATTCTGTTCATCTGGCATAAAATACTGGTGTGGTGCTTTCCATGGACATTCACAGTCCCCATGATTAAGAATTACATCAAGCAGTGTAGCTTTGTGATACCACTAAGAGTGGAGAAAATCAGAAATACGCATATCGAATGTAACATTTTCATTTTTGCACGATGATATAACATGGTAGACATTCAGTAACTAGAAACTGCCAATCAAAAACTACACAATTTCAGGAGAGCTAGGCTCCCTCAGGAGACAGAGGAGCCAGAGAACAAAGAGGACTTATGACAAATTTGGACACTGAGAAAAGAGAGAGGCCCACAGGTAAGGGAAACTGAAGGAGTGAACTGTACGTGGCACCCAGGACAGCAGTGGGAAAGCTAAACTGTGTGACTAGAAGTTGCATAGGGAAAGAGCAGTGCCAAAAGAGACAAGAAAAATATGCTGTGATCAGACTGAGGGGCCCGACAGGGCAGCTGGGTTTCTGTCACCAATGAGCCGTGCTGTTGCCCTCTTATGCAGCCTACACAGCCTCCCTCAGCCTGTGCTATGGTCCCGGTTTTCAATATTGGAGAAGAGACCTCTGTAATTATTTATTTTGAGCATCTCCCTAAAGAAAGTCATATATTCTGACCCCATAAAATAGTTCTCAATGCATTTTATTCAAAAAGCTTTGAAAATGCACAAAGTAATTGTCTGTATTGGCAGATTGTGCTTTGTTATTGTAGATTAACATAAAATACAGCCCCAAAATGAAAATGCAAAATTAAAGCTATTTACCTGTGATGAATCCAAATACTGGTCCCCAATGGAGATTGGGCTCAAGGGGCTGTTGGCCCAATTCTATTTTCTTAAACAGAAGTGTACACTAACTCATTTTCCTGACTCACAAACCCAATAACTGTCAAAAAATTACCAGGAATTTTGCCTTGTTTTTTGGCGATGATTTGATTCTAGGTGCCTGCAGAGAGAGCTTTATAACTAAAACATGCTTGCTATTGCCAAACAGACTTTGGCACACAGTCTAATGCAATATTTATCATATGCCATTTAAAGTGAACTGAAAAGATAAATGTAGGGTACATTCATAGCACACACAGCTGATGCATCAGTATTAATTTGATTGCCTTTGCTACCATGCAAAATAGTTTTCCACTCAGAGAAAATAAGTACAGCTCTACCATAAGGCACATCCAGACAAAGAGAGAATATGTGTTAATGAAGCAAATATCTGGGGTAGAATAGGCAGTTTAGAAAATTCTTCAAAAACCCAAGAGTTGGTTTCTCAATTTGCATGTTTTCAGTGAGGAAAAACAAAAAGAAACTCTCCATAGCCCATGCTGATAATGCCTCTAAAAGCATTTTCTAAACCTTGGATTATTTTTAACTCAAAATAAAACTTGCCTTAAGTCATTTGTAAAATGAAGTGGAATATATATGGTCATTTAATGAAGCTCAAATAATAAAAATAAATCCCACTCTCTGAGTGCTCGCCATAAACCACCATCCACACAAGAATGCTAGCACATGACCTGCCTTAACCTTCACTGCTACCACACAGGAGGCACTATCACCATGCTCCTCTTAGAATGGTGAAGTGGAGGCACAGATTCCAGTAACCTGTCCAAGGTCACAGAGCCACACCATAGCACAGCAGCAGTCAGATTGTAGAGCCCCTGTCATTAGACACTCTGCTAATTTATTTCTTACAGGACAAGAGAATATAAAAGCTCCAAATTATTTCCCTCTGAAAAAGTCAACTTATCCCACGCCACCTACTAGCCTGCAATGGAAGCATACAAAGCTTAGATTTAAGAATTAACCAGATTAGAGTTCAATGTGTAATACTGCCACCACTGTGACCTTGAGCAAATGCTAAACTATAGAAACCTTTGTTTCACCACCTACAAAATATGAATAACTACCTAAGGATAATGAATACAGAGTAAAATGCCTGATCCATAGTAGATATTCAATTAAGCGGCATCATAATGACAACAATGTTCATTTATCACTCTATCTTAAATATTGGTTGTAATTTCTTGGATCCTCACCTAGCCCAAGGTGATAATTGGCAGGGCTATCTAAGGCAGAACTTGACACAGTAAGATGGCTGCAGACTCAGAGCTCTATGTTCTCTTGCTCTCAAAAGGTAGCCAGTTCTATAGTCTACTAAACTAAACCCTTCCCCACAGGAAATGATAAGCTGCTAGAGATTGGGGAGGATGTCTCATTTTCTAGAGGACTACTGTCTTTTAAAGATCATTCTGCTGAGCCCCTACTTGAAACTTGGCAAGAGAGGGCTTAGTATGTGATTACTTAGACAAACTCATCCACCTCAGAGGTCAGCAGTGGGGAAGTGTCCATGTTCGTGGGATAAAAATAGACAAGAGATTGTCCTTCCTAGTTATATAACACTGGCAGTCATTTAAAATAAGCACCCATTATGTTGCTCTGAAAAGGAATCCACTGGTTTCAAGATTGAAAATCACTGTTTCCAGGATGTGTACCAACTGAAGACAGATGATCTTTCTTCCTCTGGTTTAGATGTAAGAACTCTCAAAAATTTCAGTAAGAGTATGATAATAGGCTTGAGTATTTAAATGCGCTGCTAAGGGACTTTTGAAATATTTTTGAGGCTAGTTACAAATAGAACTCACCTGATGGGATGTTGGTGGCATTAATAGTGAGGTGAGCAAAAGGCTGAGTTTCCAGCTTGCCTCTCTTGGCCAGATCAAACCATGAACCTTCCAACGTAGCTAAAAACAAAGGAAACTACATTAGCCCAAAGACTAGTGACCCAAGGAATTTCAAATATTCATACCGATTTGTGATTACCTTTCTCTGCTCTGATGTGTTGTGACCCAACAATATGTTGTAATTCCTGAAATAAAAAGGAGAAATAATTTCATTTATGAAGTCATTCCTTCTGAAAAGCAGTAAGAATATTTAGGACTCTTACATAGGTAGTAAATTAACCCTTTTCCTTCAAAAGATGTCTGAAGTGAAGAGGCAGTGAACTTGCTGGATGTTTTAGTCAGCTACCAAATGAAGTTCACCCCGAAGAACTAGATGTTGATGTGCTTAAAAAAATCAACCACATACATACCACCAAACAAACTGTTTGGACAATCAGAGGAAATAAAAGACAAGGTAAATTATAAAACATGAAATAATTGAATATAATTAAAAATTTGTAGCAGGTACACAAATGGAGATGAAGTTAACTAAGAAAATAGCAATTAGACAGAATATATGGCTCTCTTAAATCTTCAGGGAGGTGGTTTTTATGTCTTTTTCATTAGTGAGTTCTGTTATAGCACTGAAGCACAGCCCATAGGAAGGAGAATGATGCCTGGCTCCCAGTGGTTAATTTTTTATTTTAAAGTCACAGCATATTTAAAGTACTATATGGGAGTCTAAGAGCTTTTAGAGTACCAATAATTAACTTAAAATATTGCTGCAAATAGAGGTCTAGAAGCACAAGCCAGAAAAAGAATGAACATGAGTACATAGAGTGTAGGTAATTGCATATCTCAATTTTAGCCTGAGGATAAAGGCTCCAAAAGTAAGTCATGTCCCCACCTGCATCCAAACATGAGCTAATGATAGAGTGAACCATCAGGAGACATAAGTGGAGTGGTTGAAAGCTCAGGGTTTCGCCACAGTTCAGATCCCTGTCTGAACCCAGAATATTAACAGTACTTCTGTCAGATGGTGGTTAAGAAGATTAAATAAGATAATGCAGGTAAGCACTTAGCTGAGTGCCCAGTAAATCCAGATATCTAGATACCAGAGACACTCAGAAGATTCCTAATTTCTGTTACTAGGACAACCACTCATGTTAACCACCTATGCCATGGTATTTGAAAGGTAGATCATAGAGTTAAGTTCTCTGTATATCTGGAGAGGAGAGCTATGAAATCGATTAGATAGATAGATAGATAGATAGATAGATAGATAGATGTAGATAGATGCAATAACATAATTTCAACCATTAAGAGCTTGAAGGGTTCTAGAGATAACGTTTGTTCTTTTCTGTGTCTTCAGGACTCCCAAGAGAGATGAGAGTCTATTCTATTTTTAATGACCCTTGGAGGACACCGCACAGCTGTCTTCAGTTAACTATTCTAAAATCCTAAAGTCACAATGTGGCGGACTTCAGAAACCTTAGGGACTTGTGGAAAGTCACCTTCTGCTCTGCCCAGACCCAGGGCACTGAACAGCCCTGGGAGAACCATTTATGGGGTATTCTAGACAAATCATGGTCCCTTTTACACTAAACAACCCAGTGATCCTGCTGGGCTTCGTTCTCTTCCCCTCTCCTGCCCACGTTGTCTCCCAAGAATTTTCTTAAATCCTTTAGATTCTCGATGGTGGCCCAATTTCTAAAACTTCCTGAATTGGGTTCCCCTGATAACTTTATGTATTTATATATAGACAATTTATCTTAACCCATTGTGCATATCTCATGACACATTTATATGTACACGATATATCTTTACCTAAGTACTACCTCTCAAATATTGGAATAGGAACCTTGTAGATAGCAATTCAATGATTTGAGGCTACTCACTCATTTTCTCTGCAGCTCTTACCTGCCTGGAGTGGCGAAGGAAGCATAGCTAAGTGTGGCATCTGCTTACAAATGCCCATTTCATGATTTTCTATACAAACACCCTTACTATCTAGAAAAGCAAGGAACATGCTTTTGTCGCTGTCTACTGATTCTCAAACCTGAATGTGTATGATTACCTTCAGGAGGGCCAGACATCTGAGCTGGTAACCAAGAATTGCATTTCTAATAGGTTAGCTGGTGCTGCTGGCCTGGGACCTCACTTAAGAATGACAATTCCCTTGGCATCTGCAAAGATTCGCGGATGGGCAAATGAAAGTGCTATCCTGAAGCTTGAGAGGAAGACCAAAGGAGCCGCAGGTTCCAGCCACTATTGAATGGGCAGAGCATGTCCTCTCGCTCTCCCCTGGGTGTGAACTTTCTCGCCCATTTAATCAGTGGATTTGAGGTCAGAGTTGCCTCGGACCCAGTTAGTTATAAGAAAATTCAATCAGTAGCACCTCTCAGAAGCACTTTCAATGCCTTCTCTAAGGAAGGGGGAAGAAAGCATCATGTTCTTAAATTAAATCTCTGGTAAGGTCCATGAGGAAACATTGCTCTCATGTTCCATCTCTCAGGTATCCAAGGGCTTCAGTTCCCTTCAGAAATTCTACAGGAAATGTGGAGGACACCTGCACGACTCTCCTTGAACAAAGACCAGTTATCCCCATTTTGGCTAAACCTGGCCCTATCTCCATGTTCTGACATGTACAGAACTGGCTAGGCCATTTCCTTTTACCTTCAGTTGGCTCTAAGCAAAGTAAATAGGGCTAGCTGAAGTGTGGAACAGTCATTGTTTCACCTTTCCAAGACTCGCAAAAACATGGTCTGGGGTCGGGGAGGGGGGATGAAGAGCCATGGCTCCTGGGTTGGGATGAACCTTGAGATAAGAGGCTATGACTTCCCAGGGCAGAAAAGTCTGCACATCAGAGCTGATGCACTTGCCCCAAAAACATTAAATGCTACCTCAGTTGTGTTATGCAGATTGGTCTTTCTGCATATCCTTTTCTCTGCATATTGTAGAGGTGCTTTCAGGTCTCCTACATTTCCCACCATTGTCACAGTCACTCATCCTCAAGCCATTCCCTTCTTCACAAATTAATAAAATTCAGGTTGGGCCCTGGGTAGGGCCCTTTGTTCCAATGAACCACTATCTAGGCTGGACTTAGGATCCCCTCGGCCCCCATAATTATAGACGTGTGTTAATGTCTTTATTCTCACAGTGGGTTGCACTGGAAGTGGTAGATGGGAATTAACTCAGTAGAATTCCAATGACTTTTGCATGAGATTACAAATATAAACATCTCAGACTGTGATGAGGACCAGGAAAGGTTCTCTATAAGGAAAGTTTCAGTGTTAAAAAAAAAGGAGCTGACACTTTGTCTATGACCTTGAATTACAAGAAAATGTATTCCTAACATATATATCTCCATGCCAACTTTTTGAACTGGGAAATTATTGTTACATACATGAAGTCATAAATATAATATTCTTCTACCACTATATTTTAGGGTGTCTTCAAATTTTGGGGCTATAAATAAATCTTTTGTGGGCAGAATTTGATGCACCCCAGTAGGGAACCTGACTGCACTTAAAAGGAAGCTCTCGAGTTGCCTTGGCCCTACCCACAGCAAATCTAACTCAATTAGTCTGATATTGACTTGATATTTTTAAAAAGATACTCCTAGCCTGGTATGGTGTACACACCTGTAATCCCAGCACTCAGGAGGCTGAGGCAGAATTTTGCTGTGAGTTTGAGGCCAGCCTAGGCTACAAACTTAGTTCAAGGCCTGGCTGAACTACACAGCAAGACTCTGCCCCCCTCCAAAAAAAAATCAAAAAAAGATGCTCTCAGGTGATTTTGATATGCAGCAGGTGGTGAGAAACATTAGTGCAAATTGGTGTTCCCTTGAATGTTGGTGATACCTTAATTTAGTCAAAGGTTTATTATATTCTCACAAGTTATATTTCTATCCTATGTACTGAAAAGTAAATGCCTTTTTACATTTCTCTCCAATCTACTGTTTTCCTTGCATCATCTTACTTGACTCTTACTGGCAGTCTGGGTAACGCATTTTTCAGACTTAGAAATGGAGGCAGAAAGAGAACATAGACTCACACAACAAAGCCGAACCTCTATTATTAGATGCTCTATCTAATGATTGTTAGAGTTGGTTCCATCCCTGAAGGAGTAACTCGGAAAAGGAGGCATGCCTTGACAAGCATCTAGCTTCCAGGGAACTAGGGATCTGACAAAAAGAATTTAAAACACCAGGAGTTGTGATTTCAGATTTTCCAGAGCCTTCAAAAACACACAACTGACTCAGAACTGGCCAAGATGTGCTCTGGGCTTGACTGGCAAACCCCTCAAACTAAGGCCTGCAGGCCCAAAAGGCAAGAGCAGTGTGCCTGCAAAGAGGGCGCTACAGAGACCATGGCACTGAGCAGAGCCGTTCTGCTCTGTAATTTCCTCACCAATCAGATGCTCTGCTATGTGTGTCCCAAACACAGATCTTGCTCGAATGTCTCTCAGTATTTTTCATTGTTGAGATTACAGAAACCCTTCTGAAGGGGCACCCAATTTTCACACCAGCTGACAAGTCCATTTATTTTCTAAGCGTCACATTTACACTGATTTTCATCCACAGTTGTGTTCTACCCCTCTCAAGTTAATTAGGGCATTTTAAAATCTGCAGAGTTCTTCATTCCAAATCTTATCATTTAGGCATTGCTTCTGGTTTTGGTTTTTGTTGTTGTTGTTTTGGGTCTTTTTTTTTTTTTTTTTTTTTCTAATTCAGAAAGTTTCGATAATCTTATTTGGGGAAAACAAAGAGCATCCTAACTGCTTTTTTTTTTTTTTTTACAAATTATTCAGATGAAAGAGATCTTTAAATTTTTTACATGTGTTTTATCTTATTTTAAGCCAACTATATATTAATAAAAACCATCTAGTTAACTCTCTGGATAAACGTATAGGGCAATCATATGTTACCTATACTACCATTCCATGCAGATTTGCATAACTAAGTGCAAGCGGCTTTGACACACCTCCCATAAACAGTCTGAAGCAGCAGCCAAAAGCAGTTTTCAGTGGGAGGAGTTGGACAAAGGCAGTCCCACCTCCGCCTCACCAGCCACTACGGAATTATCTTCAACAGAACCTAATGTTCTGCCCTCAGGAAGATCAGAGATCTGCCTTCTCAAAATACATCTATTTACCACCTGCTACATGCAAAGGGTAAAGAGAATTGCCTCTTGGTTTTTATAAACTATGATCATTATCTACAGTAAGTTACTATGAAAACTGATACGAATAAAGAACTTGCTTATGATCAAACAAGTAGCCTTTCCATCAAATTCATTTGCTTTTACATGAGAATAATTTGGGCCCTAATTATTCCCTTTAACCCTTCAAAATAGAACGAAAAAGGAAATCTCAACTACCGGAGGCAGCCAAAGAAATCGCTGCCAATGCTAGGATAAAATAAACGCTCTGACACACTGCCACCTTGTGGACATTCCCCAAACCGACGTGCTCGGGACATCACCTCAAGCAGGCTTTGTAGATCTGTAGCTGTCTAAAAACAACAAAGATGAGGAAGTTTCATAACATTTAAAAACCTTTTTCATTGTGAGATCTTTCCATTTAGACTACATTAACTTTTCGTTTTGGCTGTCAGAGTATATTTAAACAGACAGGAAAACAACCAATATGATTTCTTTTGCTTTTCTAAAGCTCAACTTCCATTTTAACTCATAGAAAAAAAAAAAAATGTTGGGATTTCACAATTTCTCCTCCAGGAAACAAACAACACAAAAGATCAGTGTGATTGTGTAACCGTGGTCTCTAGCACTGCCCTTCTTCAACCTCTCCTGAACTCAACATCCAAAAAGTACAATTCCCAAGAGCATGATAAGGAAAACATCCCAGTGTTAGCACCCAACTCCCCTCAGACCTTTGAACATCTTTTAAAATGTTTTAGGACCTTTTCCCAAATATAAGGAGCAAGGAGACAACCCAAAGCTGGCTCTGCCTTAGTAAACTGGGGCCACTTAGGAGAGGCTGAACTGATAAAAGCAAACGTAAACACATTGTTACAATCAGCTGAGTTAGATGGAAATATTATAAGCAGTCAGATAGGGTGTGGCCCTCAAAGAAGCCAGTGCAGAAGACCAGATACTTTGCAACTGTTGGGGAGACAGACATCTCTGCTGTGGGCCAGACCTCAAGACAAAAGATAAAAGAAATGCGCCCACATACTTCCTAAGGCTAGACATTGATACTCTAAATAGGTCTCTATCACCCTGAAGAAGCCAGGACTCTAATCCAAGCCCTTATAGGAAGAGCCCCTGCTCTATATGCATGCCCACTTGCTATGTAACTCGTTCCCCATTTGTCTCCAATTAAGTCAGTTTTACCTGAGCAATTAATCTTATTGGTTGGCCATAGTTCTGTCCCACCTCATGCCCACCTTGCAAGTTCCCATTGTTTCCACACCTTGGATCCAGCTCACCTTTGGATTTTACTCTATAAAAGTACCTAGAAAAGACTGAGTCTTTGGCAACCTGCTCGGGACCCCTGATGTCTCTGTTAGACAGAAGCTTTTTTTCTCTCAGTAAATATATTCTGCTCTTAATCTCTGCTGTTCCTAAAATTCATTCTTCAATTTTAAAGAACACAAAGTGGGCTGGGAGTTTGGCTCAGTGCCTTAAGCGCCTGCCCTGGCAGGCGCAAGGTTGTGAGTTCAATCCCCGGTGCCGCAAAAAAAAAAAAAAAAAAGAACACAAACTCGTACTGGATCTCTAGTAGGCTGGGAGTTTCTTTCCTCTTTATCATTACAAATATTTCCAAATTCCTGGAGAAGCTATAGGAATTTTGCTTTAGGTAATTTCAGTATTAATAGCAAATGGTAAGACCCCTTTGCAAACTCAGCTGAATAAGTGTCCCCAACAAGATTGTAATAACATTTCAATTCAGAAGTGAATGTTATTAAATTGGGCTTAAGTTTTGCTTGACTGCAATGTTTTTTATTACTTTTTCTTCATCCTACAAAATAATTTTTTTCTTTTTTTTTTTTTTTTTTTGCGGCACCGGGGATTGAACTCACAACCTCGCACCTGCCAGGGCAGGCACTTAAGGCACTGAGCCAAACTCCCAGCCCTGGTTTTTTGAGGCAGGGTCGCACTATGTAGCTCAGGCCGGCCTTACGCTCGTGTTGTAGCCCAAGCCGGCCTCAAACTCACAACGCTCCGCCTACCTCAGCCTCCTGAGTGCTGGGACATCCTATGAAATAATATAAATAGATCTAGGTTTCAAGTAAGGACATTCTCAGCTGCAATGATTCCCTGAAAAGGTCAAGTTGCTGAAGTCTGGGATTATCAGACAGAAAACTCCACCTGTGCACTGCAATGCGAATCATGTGATCCATGTGGTACCTGTCAATCAGAGCACAGAAGAATCAATTTGTACAGCCAGATGCTTCAGAAGCCACTGGCACCAGCTCAGAGCCGAGGTCTCAGGTGGCTGCCTCCCTCTGCAATACCAGCAGCAGCTGCAGGGACATCTGGCTGGTTGAACAAGGATTTAACACCCCGTTTGCCAGATATAATACAGGGTTCATACACTTGTTAACATATGTAATGCATTCATTTTAACATCTTAATGATACCCTTCATGTAATTCTTCTCCAACCTAGTTACAATAGTGTATTCATCAGCAAGTCAGCACATGAATGCCACACATGGGTTGTCTCTGAAAGTGAATAGCCAGTTTCCTATTCCTGCAGAGAAGTCCTGCAGACTTCCACCTTGTAAATAGCTCAGAAATCCAGCCCCTCCTCTTTGGCAGGTACCAATGCCTTCCTTGAAACTTTTACTGTTTCTCACTGAGATTACAATAACAGCTCTGACCTGTTTCCTCTCCCTGTCTCCTGCCCTCCTCAAACTGACCCATCTCTGCCAGAAGGTGCACCCTAAGGTACAAGTAGGAGCACGTCCTTCTCTCCCTATAATGTCCCAGGAGCTGCTTGCAGACTCATAAGTCTATGGGCTTATGAGTCCCTGCATGACTGGGCTTGTGTGATACTGTGATATAAAAAGAAATATGTAATTGGTCTTCATTCCAACTTCTGGCACAGAGCTCTTAAAATTCTTGGAATTTCTTAAATGATAGTAGTGGGATAGAAGCATCTTTTGTTTATTCATAAGCTTTTTCTAACCAGACTTTAATTTATACTTGGAAGATAGGATCCAACTACACCATTAGGGGATTGGAGTTTTTACCCTGTCCCCTGACCTCTAGGGAGGGGGAGAGGCAGGGACTGAGTTTGCTAATGAACAGCCAGTAGTTAGATCAATCATGCCTACATAACAGATCCTCCACAAACACCTTAAATAACAGCATTTGGGGAGCTTCTGAACTGGTAAACACATCAGGGGCCAGGAAGGTGGCACTGCAGGAACCCCTTGCCCTAGGCCTCTCGTCCACTGGGCTCTTTCTGAGTTGTGTCCTTCATAATAAATGGGTGGTAGTAAGTAAAGTGCCTCCTGTGTGTGAGCTGTGGAAGCAAATTACTAAACCTGAAGAAGGGGTCCTGGGGACCCTGACTTGCAGCTGGTTGGTGAGAAGTGCAGGTCACAATCTGGGACTTGTCACTGGGGTCATAATTGACCAAGGTGTTGCTGTAGATTTACAAACTACTTAAGGTAAGGAAAACGCTGGAACATTTGGTGTCAGAAGTGTTGTGAATGTACAGAATACAGTAGCTTTTCGTGTAGCCCTGTTACCCATCAGGCTGCCCTGCTGTTCCTGCCCTGTGCCCCAAACCATCCCCTGCAAGGATGCTCTGAGATGTCCTGGGGTCCAGCGCAAGAAGTTAGTGACAGTTCTATCAGTAAGTACCTCACCTCCTGTTAATGCAACCTGGACACACACTGTTCCCTCCTCCCTCAGGAAGACACTGTAGCGTTTCATCAACAGTGTCTCATCTTCTTCAACTGCACAGCTATCACTTCCATGGCATTCTGGGTTCACAAGGTACAGAAATAACAGCAGCCAGGTATTGTGCAACTAAAAAGATGGGATTTAGAACCCGTCTCAGCTTTCCTCCCTCCTCAGAAGCTTATCTGGATCTTTAAATCCACAGGACCTGAGGGCACACTTTATGTGACCTGGATGGAGCTAGTGACCTCTAGTTCCTTATGAAGTCAGTGGTGGCCGCTGAAGAACTGTTTAACCTTCATGATTCAAATGAGGAAGCGTCTGCTGCAGGTCTCCTTGGGTTTTCATAGAGGAGCCTTATGCTGGGAGAGTGGCTCAGTGGCAGAGTGCACAAGGCCCTGGGCTCCATCCCAGCAGGGAAGGCAGAAGTGTGCAACACAAAGAATTTTAAGAGTGAAATCCATAGAGTGCAGGCCAGGAATATAGCTCCGTGGCACAGTGCCTGCCTGCCAAGTGCAAGAGTGTGAGTTTGATTCCTGGTACCAAAAAGAAAAAATTCATAGAGTAGTCTGTTGCTTAAATACAAGCATAGTGGGAACTGTTTCTCAGCCCATGTTCCTTGAACAGAGCCCTACGAGGCGGCAGGAAGGGACCAGTCAGTGGCACCAGCGAAGAGGAGCAGCGACTCCTCTCTATGCCCAGTGGGGAAAGAAGGCAAACTGGGTAGAAGTTTATTCATTTAGCAAGAAGTGAGGGGAGAAGGGAACCAGGGAACAGACTCCACTAACCTTGAAGGCAAGAGGCATCTCTGATGTAAATCTGTAAATTCGCATTTTGATCTCTAAAATTCTTCATTTTTTAAATACAGAACTACTGACAAAAAAAAAAAAAAATTCTCCCAGAGCAAAGTCTCCTCAGCATGGGTTCTACATCCCCCTCCATGACCCCACTGTTAGCCTCCTAATCTCTCCCCTTCTTACCCATCATCAGTACCACCCCCACCACCATCTATGCAGATTGCCACTGAGGAACCTGAAAAGATGTAGGTTGGCCTCCACTTCCCAGCCCAAATAAGGTTGCTTGGGTACCATTTCTGCCAAAAGAAGTCTGCTGCGTGAAGAGACACATCTTAGCAAACAGCTAATGGACCCTACCCACCAAAGGACTGAGGAATAGCGCGTCCTTGTTTTCATAAAGCAAAGTGATACTTTTCCTGGCAGTACGATGGGTATGCTGGGAATAGAAAATTAGTTTTTATTGTTTAACCTTCATGGTTTAAATGAGGGAGCTTCTGCTACAGTTAAAGGTCCCCTTGGGTTTTCATAAAGTAGCCTTATGACAGCAATATTAGTCTTCATAAAGAGCCCAATTTTAAAATGTCTTACACTGTGCTACCCATTAAAGAACTTTAATCTAGGGGCTTGGCAGGGTAGCTGCAGTGTGGTATCCTAGGCTCTCTGTGCTATTTACCATGTCTCTACTTTCCTCTGCCAGTTGAAAAATAACAATGTCATTCTTACATTGGCTGCACTATCTACACCTGCAAAGCCTCAATCCTCTGAAAAAGGCTTACTCTCACTCACTCTTCCAAAGTGTTTTTGGTCACTAAGAAGGAGCATTAAAGGGGTCCAGAAGTCCCAGGCCAGCCACTGCAATGGGGCAGTGGAGAAGGGCCCCAGCCTCAAAACTCCCGACATGCTCATACCCCAAAGAAGAAGGAAGTTCCACTATCAAAGAAGTGGGATAACACCGGGCTTGGGAATAACCTGTACTCCTCAATGAACCTTATGAATGTCCCATGTGACTAGCTTCTGACAATAAAGAACAACTAGATGCCTGGTGATACCCACAGTATGAGTAGGCACAGAATATTCCTTCATTAAGTTTGTCTTTTGAATTTTCATTAGGCACCTACCATATGACTGTCACTAGAGACAGAAATGAAACATCACTGGGCCATACCCTTGGAAAGACACATTTGGGCAAGTCAGACCAACCCAGGCCCGTATGGTCAGTGCTATGGCAAGAAGTCCTGAGTGTGCTCAGGTGGCCAGGCATTGGTGGGGGTCTCTTTGAGAAATAATCCCCAACTTGAAATTTGAGAGATTAGAAAAAAGACTGAAGAAAAAGGCATGGAATGGCATGCACAAGGCTCCTAATTCAGCTATCCATCCATCCATTCTACAAAGTTTAGTGATGGCAAGGGGTCAGCCTCCTATGGGTTGCTAAGAATTCTGAGTTCACAGAACGGATATTCCCGTCCTTCCTGTGCTTAGGCAGCAGAGATGTGGAGAGGTGAAAGGATACAACCAGGATAAAGATTTTAAGCACTTTAGTATGGTGACACTACTGAGTACGAGTTGGGGTGACATGATGAGATAGAGTAGCCAAGGTAATGAGCCTGAAAAGGCAGGAGCTGGATGAAGGTTTTCAGAACCCTGAGAACTTTATGTTACATGTACAACAGCTCGGGTTTTATCCTGACTACGGGGAATCCACCAGATACTCTGAGTAGGAAAGTAAGTGGCATGCTCAGCCTTGCATTTTAGAAGTCAGTTACAAGGAGGATGACTACAGGTAATGAGACCAATGACAGGGTAGCCAGCTGCCATGATACAGACAAGAAATAAAGATGAACTCTATTCCCAGGACCACCATAGTGAACAGAATAAAGGAGTACCCAAAGGGTTAAAAAAAAAAAGGGAGAAGTCACAGGACGGGGCAGAGGGGAAGAGTCCATCTGTAAGTCCATAGGACCATCTTTTGGTCTCTGGTCTGGTGTGACCAAGATGATGGTATTGCATTCACTATGGAAGGGTATCAGATGAGGAGGCACTCTGGGCATGATAAGAGCTCCAAGTCCACCAAAACTTTCTGATGAGACGAGCCTTAGAGTTTATAATCAGTATTTTTACTGCCCCACTTGTTACTGCTACCACCCTGTGCTTCCCCAAGACAGAGACTGAAGACTAGAATAGCACCCTGGCAATGAAGCTCAGAGAAAATGAAACTCTCCCAGACTCCTGACTTCAAATGTTTACACAACCATTAGCTGTCTGATCTTATTAGATACAAACAACCTCCTACCACTTCCAATCCCTTTTCCAAACCACACGGCCCTGATTCTATGTCACAAATATAATCCTTTCATTCACAAATGGCTTCTCTATCCACCAGTGGATCTTACCTCTCAGTATTCATTAAAGAAATCACAGCAAATCAGAATTTGCTAACCTGCCAGATCAGAATCTCTAATAATGGATCTAGGTTCTCCCTTAAACAAAAAAACAAAGATTCAAACTGAGCCTTAAGGTCTACCAAGTTTAGGAACACTGCTCTGGAACACAGCTTTTTCACTAGTTACGCGGACTGTCTGTCTGGAAGGATGTGCCATCCCTGGCAAAACAATATGAATTGTCCTCGACCAACTGCTCTCCAATGAAGGACCCTCATCAGCTCCACTTCTGGAATCTGCTCAGTGTCTCAGACCACACAAGGAATGCTCTTCTTTCAGACATATCCTTTCAGTTTGTTTCTTTACAGATGTCTACTCACAGTATTCTTTCTTCTATCCTGCTTGTAGCATGAAGACAGGCCCCACTCCGACTCATTCATTGATTATTTCCCAGTTGTAAACTTCCAACCTCCTGTTTTCTTCCCTGAGTCGCCCGTGCAATTGACCACAGTCAGTAGCTTACTGTTGGGTGAAAGGCAGTAGATGACCTTGGTTTTGTAGGAAAATTTTGTGGTCTTACTTCAGATTTCCCATAAAGACAGCTCTTATAAATGCTAAATATGATTGGGGTTGAACTGCGCTTTCCAAAACTATTATGACAAAGAGAGATGAAATTCTATTGGAAAACCACTACATGACTAACATCTTGATTTGGGAAGATCAGTGCTTCAAAACTCAAGTTTCTCTGTGGGTTTATGAGAAAGTTCCCTGAGACACATATTCTTGTATATAAAGGCAATGAGGTTTAATTTTTCCCTTTCCTTTTTTTAAGCAAAAAATCAAATGAGAAATAATGGCTATATAGTAACTCCAATGAGGGGCCAAGGATAGAGTTCAGGGGCATAAGTGCCTGCCTAGCAAGCACAAGGTCCTGAGTTTGATTCCCAGTACAGGGAAGGAAAAAAACCCTCCAGTGATTACATTTCAATGAGCAGATACAATCTATTTAAATTTTAATTGATTTGTATTTATTTTAAAATTGGGAATAGGCGTCTCATGAAAATCAGGAGTGGAATTCTGAAGGATTGGTTTTATATCTGGGGAAAATGCAATCACATAATCTGATGAACTTTCCGATTTTAAATAAATGCTCTTAAATCCACAAAATCTAGCAATAACTGGGAAAATGACAATAAAAGTTTCATCGACATCACAGACACATATGTCTAAATAGATATCTGAGACTTTCTCAACGAGATGAAAGCTGTTAAATCTACTCCTACGTTTCTCTCATAATCAAAACAATCCTCAAGTACTTGCACCTCTAAAAGTAAAATATTGACCATTACTTTTTTATAACTCTGTGTATTCTCAGAGTGCATTCTATTTTCTAATGGGCCAGGGTTCAGTGCTTATTGTACCCTCCCATCTACCCTCTCCTTTTTCCTGTTAGTTTTAGTCCACCTCCTTTTTCAAGCTTTATGGTCTCCCTCAGCTGGAGACCAAGTCATCCAGCCTCTCTTGCAGAAACATGCGATCTAGAGTAACTCCCAGTCAACAGGATGCTCCTAGTAGTGATATCTCAATTCTCAGATACTGCTCTGGCTTTTTCTTTCACTCTTTCCCTCTCTAGAAATGACAATAAATGAAGAAATCAACCTGGACACAGAGGTGGAATGGACATACCCAGATGGCTCACCTCTGAATTACTACGTAAGAAAGAAAGAAACTCTATGGGTCACTTTGTTACCCAACTTAGACACCAAAAAACAGTGAATATTTCATCAAGGACCAAAGCACTGAGAATCTTTGGGTTTTTAACATCAAAGGTTAGTTCGTATTTACATTATGCATCCTAATTTGCATTATGCATTCTAAAGCAGAAGAAGCCAAATAAATACTGATCCCTCAGGCAACAGAAAAGAATTCCAGGTAAAAATGAACTGTTCAATAATTACGGCTTTCTGATCTTGTTCCCCATTTTCCAGCAGGTTGATTGAGGGTCAGAACCTTACACTTCAGGATAAACCAATGAAGTCATTAGACTTATTGGTAGTCATTAGAGAATTTTAAAAACCTGCACGACATAAGGAGCCAGGATCATGTTTTTGGTTTCCATTATTGGCCTGCCTTTACATAGTGAACAGGCTACCAACAGTCAAACAAACATGAGGAATATGTGGCTAAAGAGAGAAATTCAGCAGCGAATAACTTCTAATGAATAGTAACCTAACAATGATTGTATTAAAGTTTATTGCCACAGTCACTAATTTCATAATTATCAATTGTAACAATGATAAGGTCACATAAGAACCAGGTTTATAAGGTTTTTCTTTTTCTTTTTTTTTTTTTTTTTTAACTATTCTTCTTGTGACAGAGTCATGCTATATAGTTTAGGCTGGCTTTGAATTCACTATGTAGCCAAGACTATCCTCAAACTTGCAGCAATTTTTCTGTCTCAGTCTCCTGAGTGCTGGGATTACAGGTATGCACCACCACTCCCAATTTATAATATTCTTGAATAGCTTTATAAATTGGTTGTAGTCCCACTTCATTCAAAAATATTAGTTTACAGAGTTCAAACTATTTGGGTTTTTTTCCATTCATTTCTGAAAACAAATTAGCAAGCAATATTTTCAAATATGTGCAAATTAATAGTCTTTTTTTTTTGATAGATCTTGCAATTTTGTTTGGCAGCCTCTAAACATTTCTAATTGTTCAGTTCTATCAAGGAAAATTTTTTAATTCTCTCAAGCATACATATTTATTTATTAAATATTAAAAATACTTACAAAATATTCACAAATATTACAAAACATTCACAATTTAAATTCCATTTTTAAAAGATAATACTAAAAAACAAATACCCAATAAGTCCTCATGCCTCTTTCCTATCTCCTAGGGGGTCATCTTGAATGCATCAGACATCTCATTTCCAAGAACAAAGTGATTTATGCAATTTGTATCTTAATCTCTCTCCTGCATGTCATTCTTTCAAATATTTTTTGCAAGTAAGGCCCAGAGAGTTTCTCACAAACAAATATCCAGTTGGAAATCAGTGACCTGGCACACCGAAATCGAGACGAGCCACAGCCCTCAGCACCCAGGACGCGCTGTGAGTGCAGAGGCAGATAGCTGGCTCTCCGCTGAGACTGGCCTGGTGGTCTGAGGCCCCGTGTCCTCCCTGCCACGCAGGACAGTCCTCGCTAAGGCCTGAGCTCACCACTCTTCTCACCCCCATGTGGCTGGCAGAGGCCAGGGAAGCTGCCAAAACTGGAAACAAGAATCACTTTACTAATCAGACACCATATTTGTACTAGTGTTTTCTTTATTGTCATAGACTGTTTTGATAGACTTTATAAACTGTGGTTGGTAGAGTTGGATCACTGAGAGGCTTTCAGAGTTCTGTGCTAAAGCGGAAAAAAAGCCAAGAAAACCTAGCCACAAACAAAAAAAAAGAGGGAAAAACAGCATTACTTGTCTGACCAGAAACGGACTGGGTAAACACCACTTTCTACACACATATAATGTGATATTGTGCTTATGTCTGGTATTTACCACTGAATGGTTGATCTCTCAATAATGATTGCAGCCACACACATAATTTTGTTTTATGGATTCACTCAATATCTATGTTAGAACTAAAACTAAGACACAAACCTACTGATGAGCGCCTAATACATCCTTCCTAGTTATACCTCCATCCTATTTTCAGCATTGGCAAGACAAATTTAAAAACGCTAATTATTTTGGCCAGTTGTACAGAATGTCACAGTAAAGTCTAACACATTTGGCAATTCATTAATTTGCCTGGGAGTTGAAAAAAACAAAGCCTTGGTTATAGGAAAAGGGATAGCAAAGTGCCTAGAACAGTATATGCAGTTAGTGGATGCTGGTTGATTCTAAATGACAAGGTATGGCTAATACCCATTTTCCTAAAGATCTGATCTGGGGAGAAAATGTTATCTTCTACCTCTAATACACATTGCTATATTATGATAATTGGTGCATTATACTAACACACATGGTTGTATTGTAACACTTCCTTATTCTTTAGAAGGGATCACTTGTATATTTTATTGCCCATGCAAAAGAGCTAAAATCCTATGGTAAAATAAAAACAAATGTGAAACTAATGAAATAAAGCTTTACTTATCCTGTGAGCCATAAATATCTATGTATAATTAAGACTACGTGCTTTTATAAAAGCAATTGATTATTCTTGCCTGCACAAAAATCTTCTTCCGTCTGGTACTAAATCTCTCATTATTAGTGTTACTTAGTTGGCATGAGGCACCAGATCTCCAATGGCTGCTAAAATAGTCAAAATGCTGCCATTACTGCTTAGAAACATCTTTAATACAAATTGCTTGATGATACCATCTAACAAATCATGTAGAAATTTCAAAGGAAATGGAACAATGGACAGGTAAGTTTTGATGAGGCAACAAGTGGAAGAAAATTTCATTGGAATGACAGAGCATGTTGGCGGGCTGTACTGTCCAGGATCTGCTTTCCCTTAAAACATGATTGAAGGATATAACATTTCAAAGATAGTAAACAGATTTTTCTAAATATCATTGTTTTAATAATCCAAGCTATGCTTACTTACTTCTTTTATATTAAACCATATGCATGTATGTTACATTGCAATAAATATTATGATTTTGCAGTTTTGTCTTTATATCATCCAATTCTACATTTAAAACGTCCCTGTCAAGTTTTCCAGTTTTATTCCTATAAGCCTTGAACATATTTTATTAAATTTCTTTTTAGAACTCTTTTTTTGCAAATTATGAATGCACTCACTCATTCATGTTTTCTAATGATTGTTGGAAATGAGGGTATCTAGTGATAAAGTTTATAAACTTATTTATTTTATTTTGCATATAGCCTTTCAGTCTCTTTTGAATTTTCTAAGTACATAATCATATCACATGCAAATTATGCCTTTTATTTTTCTCTAAATATTTTTTCTTATTTCACTATCTGGTGCAATTACATTTGCCAGCACTGTCAGAACAATGTTAAATAATGTGGGGATGATGGACATCTTCAGTATGTTCTTGATTTTTAGAGAAATACTCTAATTTTACATCATTACCTAGCTTTTAATTTGAGATATTTGTGATAATATTAAGAATCCATCTAACTGTATATTTTCTAATGGATCTTAAACATCAGAAATAATAGATGAAAATTCTTTTCAATCACTTCTCAGGTTCTATGAGATGATAAAACATTTTTCTCTTTTGACCAATTAAGACTGACCCCTTCTTGCATTCTTATAAGTAAATGTTAATGTTATCTGTCATTGTTTATTTTCAAAATTATCCTGGTCGGTCTTACCTTTCATCCATAAGAAACTTAAAGGATACTTTTAAGCACCAGGACATCAATAAAATTAAAAGTTCATTCCTTCATTTTAAGGGTATACAAAGTAGGCCAATCCAAACAGCAAATCAGGACATGATCATTTACCTACCCAGAATTATCTCAGTAAGAGATTCAGAGTTGGACTAATAGAGTAATCCTGGGTATCTGTAAATAGTTGTTTATAGATAGATTATTCTGTATGTGAAAGATAAATTTACAAATGGGGTAAAAAAATTGACTAATGATATACAGAGCAATGAAAATGAATAGATTAGCAGAATGCTTGCTGTTACAGCTCAAAAATTATAATGTAAAAGGATCAATAAATTGAAAACTACATTTTACACATCAACCATATGAAGTAAAGTATCGACTCACTAATTGTACTGAAGAGATGATTTTCATAAATAATGGCACTTTCTTATACATATTAGAATATGTACTTTATTGATCCTATGATGCACTTATTTTTACAATGTAGAATTCCTGAAATTAAGACACAAGTGGGATCTATTATGATCATGTTTAATTTTTCCTTCCACAATGTTTTTTTTTTTTTAGCAACCTGGGAATCAAACTCAGGACTTTGTGCTTGCCAGGGAAGCACTTTGCCACTAAGCTATAGTCCTGGCGCTTTTTTCTATCTTAGTGGTACACAGCATAATAAAATAAGTCAAAACTTACAGTTTTCAGTTTTATAAAATACACCAAATCTTAACCTTATGGGTGTAAGACATCTACATTTAATAGTTTTACAAAATAGTTACATCTCCCTACCTCTACTTCTGACTGAGACTTTTTTTCATTAAATTTTAATTTTTATTGGTACATATTTGCAGCCTTTAAAAAATATTACTCCATGTGGACTTTTAAAGTGAACAAAACTTAGATCTTACAGCTTTGAGAACTTCACAATGTACTCTCAAATGAGAAGATACTACCCCAGGAGCTGCAAAACAGGTTAGATATACAGATGGATGCACAAACACATGTAAATGTGCATACAGACATACATTGCAAATGGGCATTCTACACTGGAGTCAGTGAATTTCTACCCAGTATTTTGAAAAAATCAGTACAAGCAAAGTATCTACTCATTAATTATATTGAAAAGGTGATTTTCATAAATAATGCCCCTTTCAAATACATATTAGAATATGTACTTTATTGATTCTATGATGCACTTATTTTTGCAATGTCAAATAATCCTAAATTTGCAAAATTTTCAGGTGGCTTTATTCAGAAAAAGAAAATAGGCAGTTAAACAGTGTTTCTCAGTTGAAGCTATTGGTGAAATCATTTGGTCTTCTTTGTTCCCACCTCCTCTCTTAAAACCCAACTCTCCCAGAAAACGAAAAAATAGACACAGAATTTCCATCTCACAAACATCAATTCCTGCTGTGTGTGCTTACGTCCTCACCACACAAGACAACAAAGGATCGGTTCAAATAGATTTTCATCAGAGCCATGGATCACATATGTGAAACAAATGAATACAAAACCAAATGTAAAGGAAATAGCTACTAGAACGTCCTGTGAACCTGAGGAACAGTTTCTCTGTTAAGGAATGCAAACTATCCACTGATCTATCTACTAACTACAAACCACCTTAGTCCTCTTTCCAAGTGTGAATTTAAAAAGAAAAGAATGTTTGCATAAATGTCTCTGGATGCCATAACTCACTACTACCAACTTCACAAGAATTCTGCCAGTATTTTTAAGGCATTCTCTATAGCTCTTTTACCAACTATTAAAAGAAAAAGAATAGAGTCAATAGCACTTAGCAAGTTTTAATACTGAATAATCATAGAGTCAGCAAAGGTTCTTAACTTAGCAGCTTCAGTGTGGACTTACCTTTTGCACAGCTCCTTGAAAGGCCTGTTTAATTCTCCTACACGAGTCAGGTATTAACTCTGTGTCTTCACTCTCCAGAGCTGTGTCTTGCAAGTCTGCATTTTCATGGAGTCTCAAAATTCTATAAATGCAGTGAGTACTGTCTTCTGATATTCTATTAAGATCCATCTGGGGGTGAGGGACAGACATTAGAGTGGTAATTAGTAGTTATTCTGTTATTCAATAAAGTGTAGCTTGAGAACAAAAAGTTCACTTTTAAAATTACTAGTTAATATAATCACCCTCCAGTCAACGAAAATGTTGATTTCTAATTCATTTTGATAAGGAGCTGACTGTCAAAATCTGCTACAAAAAGGCACGGTTTTGTAGCAGATTTTCAACAGTGATATACACGTGTGATTCACATGGAACTTCTCAAAACAGTCTGACAACCTGACAGTTCTCATATAGGGAGGGGCATCAAAGAAATCACATGTGACAAGTGAAGGTAGAAGGTTTTTTGTCCTTAAGACATACACAACAGGTCAGATGTCAGTTGTCATTTCTGGACATTTCTGGACATTGAATGCATGAAGCCTACATTAACCAGGCAAAATTAATCTCATCTTTAATGTCTGTCTGGCCTTTTTCTTCATCAATGAATGTCTAATCAATGAAAGCAGAGGAAGAGAAAGTCATTTCCTAGTTCAAAGCAAAACCTTAAGTGAGAAGCATAATTTTTCTTTTAGTTGAACCTCTCATCAGTGTTTCTCAACCTGGAGTGTTTGGAAACGTGTAGGTGATACTTGATGTCATATTAGGGTGGGGAAAACTAATGCCAAAATGCTTATAGTGGAAGAGAGGGATTGTCTTAAACTTAAATATCCTCCTTGGACTTATTTGCTGACAGCCTGATCTAGACAAATGTCCGGTGTAAGCACCTCCTTTCGCACCACTCTACATGTCTGCCTGATCTTGCCAGGGCTCTGGGAATTTCCACTGAGGCATCAAGGGTAGCAATCAATTAGCTATGGGTTGTGCTGATAATAATAGTTTAATCTGGTTTTTTTTTCCAAAAATTCAAAATACTTCATAGCATTTGCATATTAGTAGATACAAACAAGACAAAAAAGAAAGGATAACAGAGACAGGAAGAAAAGAAGGGTGGAAGGGAGGGAGAAACGGAGGCGGAAAGAAGGAAGGCAAAGATACCTAAGTTTACAACAACCGAAGTCAGTCATGATCAATACCAAGTCTTTCTTTCCTGGACTTAATTATATTTTTAAGTGTAATAAGAAAAATGTGCAGGTTTATTAACCAATCACCAAAATAAACTAGGAAGTATCCTACCCATATCTGAAATTGTCAAAATGAAACAATAGCCTTTTAACGAGTGCGTATTCCTTAATTCAGATGTTCTTAGTCTAGCCTTGCAAATACAATAGTGATTTATAATCACAGAGAAATGCCACTATGAAGCAAAAATATTTGTAATTCATATTTATTTCTCCTATATTCTTCAGAATAATTGCAATTAATCAGAATATGTGAGTGTATAAGAAGGACAGCTTCCAACACAGTCTTTATTTAAAAAAAGTCACTTATGTTAATTAATAAGTATGCCACAAAACCAAAAATGTCTGGACAGCTGACTTTAAGGTTCACTGAGTTCAGACCTCAGAAAAGCAGACTCACACAAAAGCATCAGCCAGCTCACCAGTCATCTTGGAAATTAGAGTTCATGTGGTTAAAAATTGTACTATCTTAGCTACTTGTGAGATATTATAAGTTAGAAATGGTCATAGATGTAGTGTTGCTAATCATTGAAAGACTTTTTCAATCAATTAAACACACCAGGTACTGTACTACATGTTGTGAAAAAGACATTGAGCAAAACAGGCAGTCTCCAACTTCGTGGAAGTTACGAGTCAACAGAGGAACAGAGAAATTCCACAAAAGAACACAGTAAAGTCAGTAACAGATGAGATCATTGTACCTAGGCATATCTGAAAACACAAAACCCTGAATAGCTGATTTAAAATGGATTTTTGAAATACATTTATCAGATATCATTGCCTGTGAAATAATCTTTTTTTTTTTAACTTCCTTGAAATGTAATCATTAGTAGGGTTAAATGAGGCAGGATGCTTGATAGCTGTGCTACTTCATTATCTGTGTTTTCATACAGGAAGCCTGCACACCTCGACATCAGATTTTCAGTAGTGACTGCTACGCTGGTTAAAAAGCGACCAGAGAGGCTGCTATGTGCATTTGGGGAGACTGAGAGGAGTTAAAAAGGGCAAAGAGCTTATCTTATTGGTAAATTTTGAATATGGTTATAGAGATGTCACACACACACACACACACACACACACACACATTTTACAAGCAACTTTTTGGAAAGTTTTTTTTTTCTTTTGTAAACCCAAGTATGAATGTTATGTGGTAAATACATAGCACAAGCCACACGCTATTTTCTTTGTGGCAGGGTTAGTAGGGAAAAGTCAGTCTTCACCAGATCTGGTACATGCATATATTTTTAAAAAATCAAATCCCAGGCTATCTGAAACATTCATCGTTAAATATTAAAACAAGAAATAAGAAAAAAGAAATTAAGAAAAAAGTTACAATAATTTTACACTATTCTGGACATTCTTCTGAATGCATTCAAAATAAACTGCTTTTCCTTAAGAATCTGCATAGCTTCTTTTCCCTATCTTTAAACTAAACAATTAAACTGGTTTCTTTTATTATTTTTTTTTACTATACAGTGTAAATATGTTCCCAGATGGTTTTATTTTTACTGAAATGCATTCAGACTCTGCAAGGATTTGATCCACAACTTCAAAACAACTGTATCTATTATTTGGGACCAAATTATAATTCAAAGAAGTTGATATAAGCAAAAAATGCTAAATCAATGACAGGCCAAATTGAATCTACTCTCTTAACTAGAATTATAAAAGAAAGCATTTAAATGTATAAAGGTAGGAAGCATTGTAGATTGAACTCCATGCACCCATAACTCGACTTCACAATTACCATCTCATGGCCAATCCTGTTTCATCTACGAACAACACTGTCTCTATTCCTTCCCATCAATTATTTTTAAATAAATTCCAAACAACATAGCATTACATTCATAAATACTTCAGAATCTGTTGATAAATAATTAGATTTCTTTAGGTATCACAAGTAGATAACCGTAATCAGTAAAATATAATCAGATCCACTGGAGTATTCACACAAACACATTACTCCTAATACTACTTTTTCACTGAAGGAGATGACCTTTTTAAAATGCCTTACAGAATTGGGTTCTGAATGATGATTAAAATATTTTGCATACATTTTAGAGAAGCCCAACCTTTAAGGCTATTAGGAACATTGTACCCAGATATCTAATTCTCCAAATGAAAAATGTCTAGTTAAGCTTATTAAATCACATATTTAATCTGGGAAAAGGTTTTGAGTGTCTCATTATTCCTGTGCCATCCAGACTGCTGGTAGCATCAGGACAGACCTGTCAGCCCACTGGGCCATTGGAATGACTTCCAGAAAGCTGAACAACTGTAACAGAAACCCAGCGGGTCACTCTTTCCTATGTGGTCATGCCAACTTCCACAATTCCTGGCATAGTAAACTGTCACGGTCCCTAGAACTCATCCATTCCCTAGTGTTCTTTCTACCCCGAACACTTACGTCATTACTACTGTTTAAAAAAATCGTAAAAGGTGTTAAAAAGATATAAAGTAGAGAACTACTGCATCTAGCTCCTGAATGGTGCGTTGATCTTTGACTAAGAATTGCAATTGCCTTTTCCTGTGGGCATCTTCAGTTAGCCGGCACCATGCACAGAGTAAGTGGACACTGTGTAGAATGATTCTTAAGTCACTCTATAACATTTAAGAACCATGCCCAGTGCAAGCTGCCAATATCTAAACACTAAGTGGGGGTTGTTAGCAAAATACTGAATGGAAAATAAATGGGTAAACCCTTCATTGTTGACTGCAACCTATTGCAATGAAAGAAGAAGGTTTAATCACTTTCACAGAGTTGTGTAATCCATGTTGCAAATAAACCACTCAAAAATTGTCTTAGAGAAAAACATTCTCCCAAAAGGTAATGACTAGGCTTATTAATGTACAAACACAAATTTTCTAAAGTAGTGCCCATGGCATTTCTATTTTTGTTAAGTTGATAACCACACTAGTGTTATAAAATGAAAGCTAGTAGATAATGAATACTTAACAAAAAGCCTATGGTTAAAAAATAAAGCAGGCGCTCACTCAGACCCTAGCCCTCCTCAAAAACCCTACAAGCCAGGAAGTTCCATGTTTTCATGCATTCAGTTTGGGTAGTAATCACCTTCGAATCTGAAAACCAATGAAGTCCAAATCCAATTTTATTTTCCCATAAAAAAAAAACTGCACAGTCAGCCCCCCACTTCCTCTGAGAAGAGTTCACAGCACCAGACAAGAATATTTGAATGAATCCAACCAACTGCACTGCAATTTCCAAGAACACACAGAGCATAAACCACCAGAAAGCATAATATTACACATTCACCCCTTCCTTTCTACTATCTCCCTGCAGTTCCGAGTCTTCTGCAGAGCCTCTTTATCTTTTCAAAGGCAGATGATTCGGGGAGCGAGGCAGGCGAGTGCGGCCGCACACACCTCGCTTCCTTCCTCCGCCCACCTCGCTGGCAGGCACGTGGGCCGGCCCCGCTTCACCCCTCGAGCCAGTCTGGAGACCCGGCGTCGGCAGCGCTGTCATTCTGCCCGTCCTTCTGGCCATCCGGCGACCCGGGCATCGCCACAGCGCTCCGAGGGCTGTGGGCACCGTGCCCGCCCCAGTACCGTGGCCCCCAGTACCGTGGCCCCCAGTGCCTGCGAAACACCAGTCCCGGGAACCCAAAGCCACTGAGTGATTGGCGGGAACGGAAAGGGCCGAGGCCCACGTGAGGGCACTCAGTTTATTTTCCCCTAAGCAGTCTTAAATTGGTTCTTAACTCTCGGTGACAAATGGAAAGGGAAGAAAGTGTGCGACTACTTCCAGAAGAGGTGAGCAGCCAATGATGTTTCCGGGAGACAAATTCAAACCCAGCGTCGGGCCGGGCGAGCCCAGCCTCAGTGGGGCAGAGGCTGCGACGCGGGAAGCTGGGCGAGCGCCCCCTGCGCCCTGCAGGCCCGCACCAGGCAGACCCGGGGTGTGTCTCTGTCTCTGTCTCTGTCTCTGTCTCTGTCTCTGTCTCTGTCTCTGTCTGTCTCTGTCTCTGTCTCTGTCTCTCCGTCACTTTTCCCTCCTGAATAGTCAAGATCTGGGGAGTCCGACTCAGTCTCCCCGCCCCGGGCAGGAGGAGCCGGCGGGGACCCCGACGGCGCGCACAGGTCGGCGGACACTCACCTGCGCTCGGAAGTACAGGAACAGAGCCACGCTGCAGACCACCTGGCCCAGCCCCAGCCCCAGGAGGGCCACGAACACGGAGCGGGAGGCCGCGGGCGGCGGGGGCGGCGCGGCGGGCGGCGGGGCGTGCAGGGGACCCTCGTGCGGGGCGCCGGGGACCCCGCTGCCCATCTCCTCCGAGCCGCGCAGGTACTTGGTGTAGTCGCGGCTGGCGCGGCGCATGGCGCTCGCCCGCTCGGCTCCCTCGGCCGCTCCCTCCTTCCCCGTCTGCCCGCAGCCGACTCCAAAAGCAGCCGCAAGGCAGGCTCGGGGCCAGGCGGGACCCGACGGGGAGCGCTCGCGGACGCCGGGCGCTGGCTCCTGGGCAGGGCGCTCCGGGCAGCCCCAATTCTTATAAACCGCGGCTAGAGGGTTGGCCTCGGGAGCCAATCAGCCCTGCGAGGCTGACTCTTCCACTCCCACCTCGGGCTCCCCTTCCTTCCTCTCGCCACCCCCTCTTCCTCACTCTCACTGAACGGCTTCCTCCCCGTCCAGGGCCCCCGGAGGAGGCGGCTGCAGGTGGGCCCAGTGGTTCCAGACTCGGCTGACCTGTCCTCAGGGGCCTGGCGGAGATCCGAAGATGGGCCCGGAAAGCTGTAGGTGAATTCTTTCGGAAAGGACAAGGGTTGCATCACGGACATTCCTCTGAGCCCTGAGCTCCTCTGGGCCTCAGGCCCCATAGGATTTAAAAAGTTAAAAACCTGTGATCTCTGAAGACCCTTCCTATCCGCCCTTTCCAACACTCAAGCACCTTTCGGATTCGGTCTCTACCAGGGATCCAAATGTATTTTGGAAAACAGAAAATTCCACGAGTCCCAAATTCTGCATGTGCCAACTGGCTTTGAATAAGGCAAGTTTGAAGGCAGCAGCAGCGAACCTATAGACACCAACAGTGTCCCATGAGAAAAAGAGAAAAAGGAAATAGTGCAGAAAAGCGTGGAAAGGAATGTGAAACCAGAAGCAGTCGACCTGGAGGACTCAGCAACACTCAAGAAAGAGCCTCCGCAAAGCTGGTGATGGTTAAAAGTCAGTTTGATTGTAAAGAAAACTTCCCAAGGCTTTTAAACGCCTCTATTCAAGAATCGCGCCTCTTGGTGAGAAAATGAAAATATTAGCATGGGGCATACATTCTTCAGAGGGAAGGAGAGGAGTTACTGGCTGATTTAAACACCTACAAAATTTAGAATGTATGAGATCAAAGTACAGCATATGCACGCATGAACAAAATCCATTTTCTGTACAACTAGTATGCACTATTACAAAAAGAACAATTTAGGGGCATTTCCACCTTTTTAGTAATACTTGTTTCTTTTGCCACCTCTCTGCCTAGTTCTCTGGTGAGCATTTCTATAGTTTAACATTTAGCACCAATGACAGGTCCCTGAGTTATTAAAACATATCTTAACTGAACACTTCGACCTCACTACATGTTGAAGAAGAGTGACCAGATTGGAATTAAAAATTTAAAAAAACCCATACAAATGAAATGATTTACTGAAATTCAAAAATGCTTTATATGTGCAAGTTTAATAGGGAAAGAAAAACATTTTCAAATTCCACCAGAGAAGCAATTAACATTAATTTCTATTCCATTCAGTTCCTTTACTTATTTATTTAGAGTTAGGGTCTCACTTTATAGTTCAGGCTGACCTTGAACTCATAGTGATCCTCCTGCCTCGGCCTCTCACGTGCTGGAACCACAGGTGTGTGCCACCATGCTCAGCTGTTTCATTTAGTTCTTGTCCTGGTTCTACCTTGTTAACTTTAGAAAGCAAGTTTGTCATCTTTCTTCTTTTTCTCTTCCTCCCCCTCCTTCTTCTCTTATTTTTTCCTTTATTTTCATACTTCATATAGATCTTTATTAAGATCAAAGATTTTTGAAATGTGTTATTACTAAACAAAAACTGACTTACCCTTCCATTCTGTTCGAGTTTTCATGTACCAGTATTTTATTTGTGTTTTTCTTTCCTTGAAATCATGCTCTTCAGGTTACAAGAAGGTCCCTCAGATTTCTGAACCTCTTAGGTGACTTGATTTATGAGCTTTATAACTAGGACACTACATTACATTCCTAAGAGCTTTTCTTTGAACTTTCATACCGCTTGCCAGTTATTTTCCAAGAGTACTCAAAAGGTGTACTCTGGTTTCCACAAGCTGAATTAGAAAGTCCATTTTTATCTACTGGCTGCTCCTTCCAAGGTACCGTATTGTTCTTGGCTATTTATGTATTCATTTGTCAGCTTTTCACTCCCCAATTAATATGGCAACTCATATATTCAAGGATCTTTTCTGTATCATTCCCTTCTGTAATATTCCTCATTACCTAGAGTATCATTCTGTACAGTGAGTACACAGTATCTACTTGTTGAATAAAAAGAGTGAAGGCGTATTCAAAACCTCTGCCACATCACTCCTCCCCTGAATTAGTCATATTTCCACACCTGTCCTACTACCTCTTGTCTCATTTACCCCAAACTGTTCCGTAGACATTGATCAGTCCTTTTTTAAAAAATCTAAACTGTATATCATTTCCATCTTCAGAATGGCTTCTAAATGTTGTTGCTCTGAAGTCTAAACACTTGAGCTTAAAACCCTCCACTGGTCCATCATAAGCTGAATCAGACTCTTTCCACATCAGCATCATTGCATGCTGCCTTAGCTAAAACGTTCTCTCCACCCCCACACCTGGGTGACTCACCTCGTTCTTCCTCTTTCAGCTCAAGTGTCATTTCCTCAGGAGTCCTTCTTCACTCCCCTAACCCAGGGTGACTCCTTCTGTCTCTCTGCTTCTGGGCACCTTAACTCCTCTTATGAGGCTCAGGCACTTGTTGGTCCCCCTAAAGACAGTTAGAAGCCACTACGCATAGCACTGCATGAGAGCCAAGGAACATGACAGACCTTAGGGCTTACATTCTGGTGAGAAAATAGTATTGAACAAATATTTACACAAAAAAAATTTTGAGACAGGGTCTCTTTATGTAGATCAGGCAGACCTTGAACTCAATATGTAGCCCAGGCTGGCCTCAAACTCACCAGTATCTTCCTGCTTCAGCCTCCTGAGTGTGCCACCACATCTGATTCATGCAAATAACTAACAAAACCCCTGCAAGTACTTCAAAGACATAGTGCAAGTACAATGACAACTTTATAATGATTGTAGGACCTAAATTTCTGGAAAGCCAGAGAAGGCTCTTAGATAAAGATAATGGTTGTAATTAATCCTCGAATAACAACTGCTGAGAGAGAAAGAAACTGGAGACTAATGTAAGCAGAGGGTAGTTGTGTTGTTATAATTGCTTGTTTAATATGTCTTCCCAATTGTATATGTCTGTTTTATTTACCAGGAATTTATAAATATACCATATTGATATATACCATGTTAGTACATCAGGTAATAATTACTGTAGCAAAATGATAAAGCAGGTAAGTCACAAATAATAGGTATTAAAAGATTCCAGAACTAAGAATATAATTGATTCTTTTTACACTAGAGTGACACTACGATATTTACAAATGTGAATCTGATTTATTTCACTTATGAGTATAGTCTCATTTAGCTATAAAAGCCTCAAGATCATCCCTTTCTATAGTTCAGTAATATTCCTTTGTATGAAAATACCACATCTTTTTCATTCATTCTGCAGTTTAAGAATATAATTGAAAATGTAAAGTGTATGTCAATGCTACAAGCCATACAAATATTAGATCAACATTTCACTAACTATATTTTCTGGTATTCAGGTATGTTAAATCCTGATTCTTATGGATTCAAGAGACAATTTATTGGTTCATGTAGTTGAAAAATATAAGATTAGGTCTATATTCAGACAGTCTGGATACAGGCCTGAATCCAATGGCTTTTTCTTGAGCTAGAGGATTACGATAATCCAATGGCCAATGGACAGAGAAGAGGTAAGATGTAGTTCTCAAAGAAAAATTAAGCATAGATATAAGAAAAATGAGGAATTGATGCTGCATTGCTGGAGAGGCAAAACTAATAGTTATCTACTGTCAGTAGTTCAACTAGAGCAGCAATTTTCAAACTTTTTGGTCTCAGCATCTCTTTACATTCTTAAAAGTTATTGAGGACCCCAAAGAGCTTTTGTTTATATCAGTTTAGTTATAATGGGACTACTAGGAATCCACAGAAAATTTTAGTATTTGGCATGTTACCACAATATAATTTTATTTTTAAAAGCCCAGGCTTTAAAAATATAATAAGAATGGCATTATTTTACATTTTTTCAAATCCTTTCCTTTTGACTTAGTGGCGTCTCATAGTCACTTGTGCACTTAACCTATTTTAATAGTGTACATCATGCAGTCTCTGGAGAATATCACTGCACATTCTTGAGAGAATCAGAATGAAAATATCTTAATATCCTTATAAAGTACTTTTGGCTTTGCAAAAACTTTTGATAGGGTCTCAGAGATTTACAGATTCCCGATCACACTTAGAAAATGTCTGGAAACATGATCTTGCTCCTGAAGAGTCTGTGCACACTGATCAGGCTTTTCACTGATGCTGGATGTTCATCTAAGAAAAGAGGCAGCTCCACGGCCAGGTTAGCTTTGAAAATATTGTGTTAAAATTACTATTTTAATGTGTAATGCATATCTTATTAGTGGGGCTAATATACAAAAAATAAATCATAAATTTCTAGAACTTCCCAAACATCTTCGAATCTCTTTTTCCCTGGACGTATCAAAGGGTTATAGAACAAGATTTGGCTTTTTAAAAAAAGCTAGATAACAGACACCTATGGGACATGAATAGATAATAAAGCACAGATGACCTAAATGTCAGTAAAATAATCAGTGGTAAGGGGATACACAGGATGAGGGAGCAGGAAAAAGAAAAAGAACAAAGCTATGGAGAATGTTGAAGACTGAAAAATTGAAGCAAAGCATTCAAATTTCATAAGCCTTGTGCTGGCCATACCAAACATTTCCACACACCTTTAGTTTACAGTTTGTTCCAGTGCTTCATGAGCCCTTCAACACATCCATGATGGGGCTGTAATTCATATGTCTCACTGGTGAGTGACTTGAACTACTCCTGGTACATGCATGATTGTTCCATCAGGTGGCTTGTTTCATTGGTGGTACAAACAGGTCTAGACAGTCTTTTCACTGATCTTTTGACTAATAAAATTAATAGCTGCCTGATGGAACTGTCATAGATGTACTACTGGTATTTCAGGCCAGTGGGAACATGTTAAACAACATTGGCCCATCAGATTCTAAAGCTCCATAACATGGCATAGGTCATTTTCTAGTTACTGCTTCTTTTACTGCCTCATTTGTACTCTCCAGCTCACAGTTTTTAACACACAAACCCTCTTCTCTCCCCCTCCCACCAACCCAGAACTGCTTGTACCATCCCTTTTCTTACCTCTGTTAACTTTAACCATTCAGTCTTTTTTGCTAACATTGCTCTTCCCAGACTCTTCCACCTGGTTACTGGTCATCTTCATACATTCAGTTAAGGTGCTTTGCCTTCAAGAAACATTTTTTGCCACCCTTTCCTAGGTTGGACACTGCTACTCTATGATTCTGCATTTTACTATATGTTTATTTTTATTGTAGCTCTGACACTTCATTTGATTCTCTGTGATTTACTGCTCTATTTAATCTACCAGACAGTAAACTCCTTGAGGGCAGTACTATGATTTGGATATGGGATGTCCCCCAAAGATTCCTACATTGAAAGATTGGTTCCCAGCCTGTGGTATTCTTGGAAGGCTGTAGAAGCTTTAAGGGGTGGGGCCTAGTGGAAGACAGTTAGGTCATTGGAAGTGGGCTGTTGAAGAGGATATTGGGACTCCCTTGTGCCTATCTCTGTCTCTGTCTCTGTTTCTCTCTCTCTCTCTCTCTATCTCTATGTCTATCTCTATCTCTATCTCTATCTCATGCTGCCGACTACCATAAGAGATTTTTGTTCTATCATGTGCTCCTTCCATGATATTCTACCTCACCACAAACCCAAAAGCAACAAAAGTCATCTAACCATTGATTGGAGATTTAATGAGCTAAAATAAACCTTTCCTCTTTTAAATGTATTTATCTAAGACATCTTGTCACAGTAACAGAAATCTGACTAACACAGGCAATTATCATTTTTGTTTTCCTATTATATAAACAGTGTTAAATGAGTATGAGTAAAATGAGTAAGTTAAAAAATAAAATACAGAAATGTTTCTGGAATTCCTACAGTCATCCTGGACCGGGGAGAAGACAAAGTGTTAGAGGAGAGTGCTAAAGGGGTCCCAGGCCACAGGCCCCCGACAAGCCAAATGCTACCACTGCCTCAGGCAGCCAGACAATGTATCCCAAGGGGGCCAACAAAACAAGCAGTTGGTGAGTGAGGTAAACCAGTGCTGTGCTTCTGCACACAGACAAGTGGAACAGAAGTAGGTGGGACAGGACCACCATTTTACTCCAAAGGAACAGGGTGAACCCTGATAGAGCAGGCCTGGGTTGCTCCACTGTCAAAGCTCTGGAGTAAAATAAGGGATGAGCCATCCAGTCACAGTAAATTGCTGGCAGTTGGGAAACAGATTTGGGAAAATCTACTAAGAGGTAAGAGCCGGAACCACCCAGACTCCATTCAGATGGCTGCTAAAAATCACTCTTTGTCCTAAATACAAAGGACTAGAAATACCATTCAGGTCTGGGACCAGCAGTGCAACCCTGACACAGCAGCACAGGCAGGCAGACCCCCTTGTCCTTCTGTGGGACAAGGGGATTCTTCTGCCCTATGATCAGCAGATAAGAGGAGCTAATGGTTGGAACAGAGGAAGCTACGCAAGATTCAGAAATAGACAACTGTGCAGGGATCTGGGAGAAACCCTTGTGTTACAGTCAGGGTTTAATTTAATGTAGGACCCATACTTTTTAGGATTATTCTATAGTAATCACCCAAAGAGTCAAATACAAAAAAGTGCAGGAAATCTGTCCACACACTACAGACCCAAAGAATCCAGCTGAGGGCCTGTGTCCTGCAGCAATGCCCTGTTTGAGTTCAGCTGAAGACCTAGAGCTGATGACAATGCCCCACAAGTCCAAGTGGAGGTCTAGAGCCCACAACAATGTCTCATGCAAGTCTGTTTCACAGATCTGTACTGGGAAGGCCCAAAGGTCAGTGGTGGAAGCTAGAAAGTATGTGCCAGTGGAATGAAGGATATGCAGCAACAGCCTGAGGGATTTGCACTGTAGCCATGAAGTGATGCTCAAAGTAAAGACCAGAGCTCTCCTGAAAAGTACCACAGCCCTACTCAGCAACAGTGAGGTCTCAAACACCTCCAATGACAAGAACAGCTGAGTTCATATCAGGAAAGCTGGAGTGACAAGCTTATCCAGGAGACTGAACAATGTACCATCTTCCCCTCTGGTGTCAGGAGGCAATGCTCAAATTGAGAACCAGAGCTCCCCAAAAACCATCATAGCCACCCTGAGTGGCAATGCGGTCCTGAGCTCCTCCAACAATGGGAACAGTCAGTTCATATCAGGAAAGCCAACAGCAACACATCTTACTCTCCAATTCTTCTTTTTATGTTGTTGGTAACAGTCCTCAGGTGGGCCCTCCAGTGCCGGCACCACGCTGATTCAGTTCACCTGGGTGTTACAAGTTGACCACCAGTTGTCAATCCACCACACCCTGGCTTCCCTACCCAAGAGTGTGACACCAACTTGAATAGCACTAGAGACAAACATGGTAAGGAGAAGTGAACAGCCAAAATGTTTTCAGCTGAAGACCAGTCCTAGCTAGCTCCCCCAGCCAGAGGACAAGATCAGTCTCTCACTCAGCACAAATTCTACTACAAATGTGGCAGGGATACACAGCACATCTCTGGGACGACTTGGACACTTCCCCAGAATTGTGGACATTGAAGAACTTTATTATCTTTCTTTTGCTTTGCTTGATTGGTTTTCCTTTTTTAGGCTGATTGGGGCAGGAATTTGGTTGGTTGGTTGGTTGGTTTTGGATTTTTTAAAATCTGTTTTCTGTTTTACTGTTTGTTCTTGATTTCTTTTTATTGTTTTTTTTTCTTTTTACTAATTAGATTTTTTACCTGTATCCTTCTTTCACTCTATTCATCTTTCTGTCTTCCATCAACTATCTCTCCTGATTTTATGATACAATCATGTGAAAGAACATCATCTCTTCTTTTTCTGGTTTGTTTCAATATACTTTTGCTTTCTCTTTCATTCTTTCTTTTCTGAGCTATTCTCCAGCCTCCCCAAAATTGGATGATCATCTTTAGCCTTAAAGCTTTGCTTCTACTACATTTCTCCTCATTACATCTCTTTGTTTTGCCCCCATTCCTCTTAAATACCACTAAAATAGGATACAAAAATTTACCGAGGAGATTGCATACAAGCTCATGTTATAGATGGATTTTGTTATATAAAAGTAGAGTCTACTCCTAAGTTTAAAGTTACCAAATGAATAGTTACCATAGTTTGTCAGTTGCTAGGCTGCACTTGATATTATTATTGCTAATTAAAGTACCTTAGCCAGGATGTCCCAAATGCTATAGTAATTTTTTTCTCCCTCATATGACAACTTTGTGATTGTCTGGGTTAATAACCATTACCACAGACCAGTACCAAAGGAAGGGGTGCTGAGCCAAATATATATTTACTTCTCATCCTTAATAAAATGGGAAGATAGGTTCTTGGGAGAGACAAAAAGACCAAGAATCACCTACTCCCAAAAGACAGATCTCAGAAACAGACATTTCCTAGGGAAGCACTGATACTAGTGATAAAGCTATCTACCATAGGAGATCTCCAAGCACCAACACAGAAAATAAAGCACAGAAAGTGACAAGAGGCAGAAGTAAAATGCAACCCCAGACCTCCAGCCCACCCAGGAGAAGGCCAGAGCACAATGAAATAGAGAATATCAGAAGTCACACACTGGATCTTTCTGAAATGATAGCAGAAGTGAAAAAAATAAATGGATATGGCTATTTAAAAACTCTCAGGTGAAGAAAGAAATGATGCTCAAAATGAAAGACATGCCTAATAAGTCTAGAGTAGACACACATAAGAAAATAGAGAAGGTCCATGGTTTAGCTCAGCGGCATAAGTGCCTGCCTGGCAAGCGCAAGGTTGTGAGTTCAGTCCCAGGTATGAGAGAGAGAGAGAGAGAAAAGAAAAAATAGAGGACCTTAGGAAAATGATGGAAACCATAAATGCCCAACATGGAGAAGAAATGGAAACCAAGAAACAGATCCCAATAGATATCCAGGAGATTAAAAATTCTATTGAAAGTATACACAATTGATTGCATGAAGGCAAAGATAGAAAATCAGATCTAGAAGACAGGATTGGATTGCAGTTAGTGACCATGAAGAGGACAATATCTTTAAAAAACAGCAAGGGATCATGGAAAATCAATCCAACAACTGCAGGATGAAGTAAAGAACAGCAAAATAAAACTGACTGGAGTTAACAAGAAAGCTGGAGATAGGTCAAATACCATGCAAAGACCTCTTCACAGAAGTAATAGCAGAAAATTTTCCAAACATGGATAAAGAATTTGGCACACAAATAAGTGAGGTATACACAACTCCAATTAGCCATAATCAAAATAAATCTATACCAAGTCATATAATAATCAAGATCCCAGAAATTTACACAAAGACAGAATATTACAAGGTGTTAGAGACAAAAAGCAGATCACCTAAAAAAGGAAAGTCCATCAGAATCACATCAGACATCTCAACACAAATCCTCAAGTCAAGAAGAGTTTGGAAGGAAGTATTTTAAATCCTGAAAGAAAACAACTTCCAACCCAGATTGATGGACCCTGCAAAAACTATCTTTCAAAATTAATGGAGGTATAAGATACTTCCATGAAAAAGAACAGCTGAAGAAATTCATTACCACCAAGCCACCTCTCCAAAATGTTCTGAAGGATATTTTAGAAAAAGATAAGGCTGAGGAAGGAGGATTGCTGTGAGTTCAGGGCCAGTGTGGGCTACACAGCAAGTTTTAGATCAGCCTGATCTACATGGCAAGAACCTGTCTCAAAAAAGCAAAACAAAACAAAACAAAATTAGGAAACCCAAAATGTTTTTTAATAAGACATATTAATTTACAATATGATGTAATTTATAATATTAGAAATTCAAACAAATTATTCTCATTTGAACATATTTTATGAAAAATAACTTGAAAAATAAAACTCTTAGGGAAATTGTTTATGTTTTGTAAGCTCTTTTAATAGAGAACAGTTCTACTTCATCTGCCTCTGCACTCAATCATAACACATTATTTTGCTAGAAGAGTATAAAAATTTAGCATCACCAGGGATATAGCTCCATGGCACAGCGCCTGCCTGGCAAGTGCAAGGTCCTGAGTTTGATTCTCAGTACAAAAAAAATTTAGCCTCACATGTTACTAAAAACATTAGAAGTTAGAAAACTAAAGAATATTTATTACCTTTCCAAGTAACTGGAGTTCTTCTTTACTACTACACCCAAATTCAACAGTGCCATTTGTTAACTGTTAGTTTCCCTGTGAAACCTAAAACCATCAGTGATGTTTTTCTATTCTGTTATAATACCACCTACTTTTCTCTCTTTCTTTTTGAATGAATCTTTTATCCAGGGATAACTTAGAATACCCAGCTTTGGTCATTTAGAAAATATTGTTGCAATCAAGAGTTGGAAGGAGGGAGAAGAAATGGGAGGGAAAAGGAATGAAAAAAAGAATTAATATGTATTATGTGCAGGTACCAACTCCACACAAAAAATTTAAGTATGATGTACTGCAAACATGTACTAATAAAAAAATTAAAAATAAAATAACCTTATGCCAAAGATACTGATTCAGTGAGTTCTAAAGATTTTCCAAATACTGACACACTGTATTGCACAATAGTAAAACATCTGTATTTGTTTATTTCACATTTGATTTCATCAGGAAAACTTTAGTATCAGGTAACTAAGTTTACAGTGACAGAAATTTCCCAAACTTCTCATTTTTCATTCAAAGTTTGAATTGTATCATTATAAACAAAAACTGCCACCTATTTTACTAAAATGTATGGGCTCACTTTGTTCATTTTCAAGATGGTGTCCTCGAACCATCCAAATGTGAAAAACATAATCTATCTTTTGGTCAGCTTGCAAGCAATCACAAGGGCTTCCTCTTGATACCCAGCACATTTAGTTACTGAGAAATGTTTTAATGCATTCTTCCCATATTGCTCCACAGAACATTTTATCAAAATGTGTATTCAAATGTTTTAAGTGAAACTAGATTTTCTTGACTATTAAGCATGTATCATTAAAACAAGCAGATTCACCTCTGCCTGCCGGCAGCTGCCACCAAAAGGCTTGCTTTCTGTGGGCAGCCAATGGGAACAGGGACACGCAGCCAGGTAAGCCCCGAGCACCGCACCCACAGGCCACCATTTGAGGCCCTTGCTTCCTTTAGGCAGTCATCAACCACCGGGAGAATCAGACGAACACACCCCTGTGTGCCTGCCACCACTGCAGGAGTCCCAGTGCAGACACACAGGCTGAGAGAATCAGCCCCACCACCATGCACCCCTGGCCATCAGGAAAGCCCCAGTGTAGCTGCATAGGTCTGGAGAAGGCCACCCCATGCCCTGCTACCTCCCTGTAAACTCGGGGTCAAGGAACACAAGTGCTTGTCCCATTTCCCTACATCATGGAGGGGCTGCCAACCTGGGAAATGCCTGGGGCCCCACAACCAGCTTGTTGGGAGGAACCCAGGTCAATGTCATGATGAAGGAGCAAAAGGCAATCTCAGACCTCCAGCCCATACAGAACAAGTCTGGGAGATACAGTCATGCAAGAAAACAGAAGTCACACACCTGAAACCTCCAAGAGGATAACAAATGAAGTAAAGAAACAACATCATGAGACTGCAAAAGTAATCAAACCAGAAATAATGTCTCAGGTAAAAGAAGAAATCACAAACATAATGAAAGAATTGCTCAGCATATCTAAAGAAGGCATAGATAAAAAAGAGGAGCATAAGAAAATGATGGAAAACTTGAATGAACAATATAGAAAGGAATTACAATGCATGAAACAGATTTAAAGAGATACCCAGGAAATTAAAAAGTCAATCAAAAGCTGGCAAAATTGCTTGAAAGAGACTGAAGATAGACCTTTAAACCTTGAAGACAGAATTACAACTAGTGGTCATGAAAGGAAAGATCTCTTAAAAATAACAAGAAACCAGGAAAGAACAATTCAGAGACTGCTGGATGACACAAAGAAACATAATTTAAGAGTGATAGATATCAATGAAGAAGCAGGGGTCAATACAAATAAAATAAAAAGGCAATTTACAGAAGTAATACCAGAAAATTTCCCAAACATGGGATAAATATCTGGCATACAGATAAGTGAAGCATACAGAACTCTAACTAGCCATAACCAAAATAAATCTACACCCAAACATATAATAATCAAGATCCCAGAAATTCAGCAGAAGAGCAGAATATTAAAAACTGTTAAAGAAAAGAAACAGATCACCTATAAAGGAAAACCAATCAGAATCATGGAAGACTGATCAACACAAAGTATTAAGAGAGGAAGAGATTGGAATGAAGTATTTCTAATCCTGAAAAAAAACAACTTCCAACCCAGATTGATGTACACTGCAAAACTATCTTTCAAAATTGATGGAAAAATAAGATACTTCCATGATAAAGAACAACTGAAGGATTCATGACCACCAAACCAACCCTACAGAGAGTGCTAAAGGATACTCTAGAGATGCCCATGGTTCCAGGAACAGTAGCAGAGGAAGATCACCAAATAGGACACACAAATGAATGAAGGGGAAAAGTGGAGGGCCAACAGCAGGAGGATATAATGGCAGAGATGAACCAATGCATGACAGTGGTAACCATTAATGTAGATGACCTCAATTCAGCAATAAAAAGAAACACAGAGAGAGTGGATCGAGAAACAAGTTCCATTAATATACTGTATACAAGAAACACATATAACTCAAAAGGAAATTCATAGACTGAAAATCAAAAGAGAAAAAACAATTGTTCCATGCGACAGGAGAACAGAAAAAAAAAAAGAGTAACTTGCCCATCAACCACAGAATGGATAAGAAAGACATGGTATTTTCATACAATGGAAAGCTACCCAGCTATAAAGTAGAATACTCTCAGGGCTCTTGTAGGTAAATGGATGCAACAGGAGATCATGTTCGTGGGTGAAATAGTTTGAACTCATATGAGTGAACCCTAGCATAAAAAACAGAAGGAGTTAGTGGAATCCAAAAAACACAATAGCTATTACAAAAGTGATAGGGGAGGACACATCTAGGGGGGAAGGTGGTAACCACTTTTGATTTCTTCTTGTCTTGTCTTGAACTCTTGCATTGTTTTCACAATTTTGTTAAGTTTGGTTTTGTTCCATCTTGTTTTGTTAGATTTTACTGTGTCTGATGGTATGGGCAGTTATTTTGAATATAATGGGATGTATTATGATAATCAGGGTTGGTTTCCTGTTATCTTGTTTTGAAGTCCTATAATGCTTTCTTCATTTGTTTAATTGGTTTTATTCGGTTTGTTTTGTTTGATTTTATTATGTGTGATGGTATGAACAGCTATTTTGAAGAAAATGTGACATTATGGTAGCCATTGCTGATTTCGTATCATCTTGTTTTGAAGTCCTATAATGCTTTTATTCTTTTGTTTTGATTGGTTTTATTCTGTTGTGTTTTATTTGATTTTATTATGTATGTAGTATGGACAACTGTTTTGAAGAAAACAAGACATTGTAGTAACCATTGTTCATTTCCTGTTATCTGGTTTTAAGGTCCTGTAACACTTTCATTCTTTTGTTTGGTTTTATACTATATTGTTATGTTTAATATTATTGCGTGAGAAGGTATGGACAACTATTTCAAAGAAAACAAGAGACATTATGTAGCCACTGTTGATTTCCTGTTGTCTTGTTTTGAGGTCCTGTGTTGCTTACATTGCACTGTTCTGATTTGCTTCATTCTGTTTTGTTTTGTTTTATTTTCTTTAAAATAAAACAAGTGTGTCTCAGTGATGAACACAATGGGTCTATCATTTTACTGTCAATACAAGTGTCTACATAGTTTTTTTAAAAAGCAAGTCCTGCTCTTATTATTACTGTAAAGATAACTTTGATCTTGAAAATTCCCTTAGTGGGTCTCAAGAACGCCAAGTATATCATAAACACACTTGGAGAACCATTGATCTTTAGATAGAGACACCTTTTGGCAAAGCTGTGCAGTGTCGAATGTTCAGTCAGAAAGAAAAGGTCTTACAATAATTAAAATATGGAGATTTGAAGCAAAAAAGGAACTTCTGTAGTTCAGAGAAAGGAAATAGACAGCGGGGACAAAAGAAGTGTTAAAATCAAGAAAAACTGACCATCAGGCCACTGCTGGGGATCCTTCCCTATATCCCTTAGCAACCAGTTGTGTCAGTCACCTGCCTCTACCTCTAGGATTGGTTCTTACACAGCTAGCTGGTGCTGCAACTAGTAGGCTTGTTTTCTCAGTACCTCCAATGTTGCTATCAAAGTTGAACTGAGTGATTCATCAGAGCCACTGAACCATCACAAGGACAGATGCTAGGATGCAAGCCCTTGTTTCAATCTGAACCAGCCAAGTTACATCTTTTCTAAATTGTACTTCCAGTAAATTTTCATTTCAAGAATGTCACCAAAATTTTATATTACCAAAATCAACAGGTACTCAAACAAGCATATTATTTGTAGCAACAACACCAAAAATAAATACAACTTGTAAATAGAAAACCACTGTTGGATTTGAAAGTTGTATTAGATGGTAAGCTAAATATATCACTGTGGGGGATGAGTTGAGTTTGGATGTGAGATGTGTCTGGCTACAGGCAGGTAGACCTTGTAGGTAAAAGCATCTGGCTCAGGGATGGTGATTGTTAGTTGGGACAGGAAGGAAAGACCCCGATAATGAAAGCCTGTAGCCCAAGGACAGACAATCAAATGTACTGTTAACATATAGACCTGCACCAGTCTGTTTAAACTCAAAATGCATCTCCTCTCCTTCCTATTTATTCAACCAGGTATAATTTATTTTAACTCGCTCAGCTCCCATTTATAAAACAGGGAAGGAGTTAGGATTATCCACATCATGTCATTATGGTAAGAACTAAATAAGTTGATTATGGAAAGAACTAAATAAGTTAAAATAGGAAGAACTTCATGAGTAGACAAGAAAGGCAGAAGGTAGGAGGGATACATTCAACATGACTTGGATAGCTGGCAAAACAGTGATACCATGACTGAAGATAAAGAACACAGAAAATTTAAGTGATGCTACACGATGAAGAATAAAGTCATTAATGAAAAATCACACTTAACTTACCATTTCAACAGTGTTTTATGTAATCCATTTATCTTAACACTTCCATATGCTTCCTCACCTTTGTAAATTTTGATCTTCTATATATTATTTTAGGGTGTTGCATATAAGTACATACATATACTGTTTTTGCAATAAAGTGTAAACAAATGTGTTATGCAAACACGAATATATGTGGGGAGAGAGATTAGATTAAAAGAATTTGGGTTTCATGAGGATGGAGGCTGAGAAGTCCCATTACCCCATCTGCAAGCTGAAGCTCTATGGAAAGGGTTCCTGTTAGATGCTTTTAATGAGGGTCCTATACACTCGTATTTAACACATTCAACATAGAATTTTAATCATAATGTCTAAATTTTGATTTGTTAAAACAATATGTGAAATCAATGCCCAGGGTTAGAATTCTGTAACAATTAAAATCTGTTGGACTTCCAGTAAGATGGCAGAACAGTAAGCAGCAGAGCAAACAACCTCTCTGAGAGATGCAGTCCAGATGCTGGAATATAGCAACATGGGGAAGGCAAGAAGAAAGGAAGTGGGTCCCCTGGACCCAGGAAGAATCTAAAGTGAGAATTGAAACCCACAGAAAGAGTAAAAAGAAAAACTTAAATGAGGAAGAAGGTGGTAGCTGGCAGCACCTTTGCCCAGAACAGGATTCACTGTGCAAGAGGAGCTGCTGGAACCTGGGAACACACGATCAAGGTGTCATGGTGGTGGCAACCCTGGAGGCTTCTGCAGAGAAAGGCAGCATTGGAGGAGAGTGGCAGTGGACAGGGGGAACAGTCTTGGAAGACTGAACTGGCTGGTGATGAGTACAGAGGACTCCATCCTCCCATGGGAGAGAGCAATTTGCCAGGAGCCATCTTGGAATAGGGCTGCATAAGCCTAGAACCAGAAGTGCTCCTGGCTTCCTCCAGCAGCTCTGAGCTGGGTGCAGACCCGAGGAAATTTCTCAGACTGAGCCATGCCTCCATGTGCATTCTAAGGGCCATCTCGGAGGGTCCCTGCAGGTAACCAGCTTGGTCTGGAGGCAGCAGCCCCACACAAGCTCCAGGAGTGATAGTGCAGGATCACACTGGTGACCAACCCAGGTCTGCAGGAGGCAGCCAGCCCCACCACCACACGCACTCTGCCAGCCATCAGTGAGCCAATGCAGGCTGGAAAAGCAGCAGACAGCCCTGCACCAGCACACCCAGTGGCCACCATCAGATATCTATAATCAGCACTGGTTAGAAGAACCAAACAGTCTCACTTCAGAGAAATTGTACCCAATGCAGGAAGTGCCTGGGACCCCATTTGTCCAGAAGAACCCACAAATATGTCAAGACAAAGAAGCAAAAGGCAGTCTCTGACCTCCAATCCAAGCAGAGCAAGTCCAGGAGATGCAAACACAGAATAGATTGAGAGTCACATGACTGAAGTTTTTGAGGTGATGGCAACTGATGTAAAGAAACAACTTCATGAGGCTATAAAAGAAATTAGAACAGAAATACTCAGGTAAAAGAAGAAATGAAAAACATAACAAAAGAATTGCTAGGTGTTTCTAAAGAAGACATAGATAAAAAATGGAGCATAGGAAAATGAGGGAAACCTTGAATGAACAATACAAAAAAGATTTAGAATACATGGAACAGATTCAAAGAGATAACCAGGAAATTAAAAACTCCATTGAAAGTTGGCAAAACCACTTGAATGAAACTGAAGATAGACTTTCAAACCTTGAAGACAGGTTTGCAGCTTGTGATTGTGAAAGGAAAGATCTCTTAAAAATAACCAGAAACCTGGAAGTAACAATACAATAGCTGGAAGACAACCTAAAGAAACATAACTTAAGAATAAAAGATGTGAGTGAAAAAGCAGGGGTCAATATAAATGACATTAAAAGTCTATTTACAGAAATAATATCAGAAAACTTCCCAAGTATGGGAAAAGGAAGTGACATTCAGATAAGCGAAGCATATAGAACTCCAGCTAGCCAAAACCAAAATAAATCTACACCCAGACATATAATAATCAAGATCCCAGAAATTCACCACAAAAACAGAATATTAAAAGCTGTTAGAGAAAAGAAACAGATCACCTATAAAGGAAAACTCATCAGAATCACGACAGACTTCTCAAAACAAACCATCAGGTCAAGAAGAGCTTGGAGTGAAGTATTTCAAGTCCTGAAAGAAAACAACTCCCAATCCAGATTGATATACTCTGCAAAACTATCTTTCAAAATTAATGGAGAAACAACTGAAGGAATTCATGACCACCAAACCAACCCTACAAAGAATACTGAAGCACACCCTAGAGAAAGATAAAAAAAGACCACAGCTCCAGAAACAGTGGCAGAGGAGTATCACTGAGTGGGGCAGACAATTGAATGGAGAGGAAAAGTAGGCAGCCAATGACAGGAAAACAGCATGGCAGAGACAAGGCAGTGCATGTTGGCCTTAACCATTAATGCAGATGGCCTCAATTCACCAATAAAAGGAAACACAGGCAGAGTGGATCAGGAGACAGGATCCATCAATATGCTTTATATAAGAAACACATTAAACTCGAAAGAGGGTTCATAGACTGAAAGTCAAAGGAGACAGAACATGCTCTATGTGACAGGGAGCCAGAAAGAAGTGGGGGTAGCTTGCCCATTAGTTGCATAGTGTACAAGAAAGATATGGCATTTTTATCCAATGGAAAGCTACTCAGTTATAAAGAAAGATAACCTCAAGCCTCTTGTGGGTAAATAGATACAACTTAAGATCATGTTCATGGATGGAATGATCCAGAGTCACATAGGTGAACCTCATGTTCTCTCCCTAGTACAAAAAAACTAAAGGAGTTAGTAGGATTCAAAATACACAATACATATTGTAAAAATTAAAAGGGTGGAAGTGTCTAAAAATGGAAAGCAGTGGCCATTGTTAATCTACTATCATGATATGAATCCTGTATTGCTTTCATTGTTCCATTTAGTTTGGTTTTATTCTATTTTGGTTTGTCTAATTTTATTATGTTTGATGGCATGGACAGCTATTTCAAAGATAGCAAAATACGTTATGGAAGCCATTGTTGATATCCGATCACCTTGCTTTGAAGTCCTGTATTGCTTTCATTGTTTTCTTTTGAGTAATTTTATTCTATTTTGAATAAAATCTGTTTGACTGTGTTATGACTGATGATATAGGCAACTGCTTAGAAGATAACAAGAGGCAGTATGGTAACCAGTGTTGTTTTACTATTGTTTTGAAGTCCTGTATTGCTTCCATTGTTCTGTTTTTATTGGCTTCATTCTGTACTATTTTATTTGATTATATTGTGCCTGATGGTATGGGCAGTTATTTTGAAGATAACAAGAGATATTATAAGGGGAAAGGAGGAAAGAAGGAAGGGAAAAGGAAAAAGACATAAATTTGTAAATATGTATACATAAGGTAGTTAAAATGACTACACTACTAAATGCATTAGTTATTGAAAAAGCAGTTAATACTCATATGATTAGATCAATTTTACATGTCTATATCTGTTCATCTAAACAACCCTTTTGAAGGTAACAATATGCAATATTACAACTGTTGTCAAATTCCTATCATCTTGTTTTGTAAACATATAATGTTATTGTATTGGATTTGGTGTTGTTGCTTGTTTGTCTCTTGCTTTTTGTTTTTCTTTTCTGTGTCTTTTTTCTCTTGAATAAAAAAAATTTAAAAAAAAACCTGTTGGAAGTCTCCAAATAGCATAGGCCATGCAATGTTTTTTACTCTACAAACAATAATGTGATCACATTATTAAAATTATACAATAATGACTTATGCATATATTACCATTTATCTAGTTTGTTGATTCAGGAATAGTGATTTCTGGCTGAAGAAGAAAAAGAAAAATGATAATTGCTCAACTCTAATAAATGGACAAAGATATATTATGATATAAAACTTTTCTATATAAAATAGTATCTAAATAAGTGTTATTACAATTACATGGATGGCACAACTCAAGAATCTTGCTCTCCTGTTTATTTTTTATTCGCCCAACTTGCTTTTCCCCAACAGACCCATTCCCAGCCCCTCTCAGTTCTTCTCTGAGCTCCTGACACTCACCTCTGCTGCTTGTATCACTTGAGAGCCTCTTATTCTATTGCTGACTCAGTTAAGCCAGTGGAAGGCACTGGCAGAGATCTAAAGGAGAGGAGAGAAAGATCAAGACCTTGACTCTCTTCATCCCAAACCCCAGGCTGGTTCAGATTCCAGTCATGGCTGTATTTCTTTGTGGGCACGGATCCCATCTGGCCCAGCCTCCTCCGCAGTTCTGTCTCTTTCTAGGCTCTGGTAACAGCTTTCTCTCTTCTTATCACTTTTGGCCAAGCAGTATGCATTAGCTTCTTATTACCAGTGTAACAATTCACCACAAATTTAGTGAGTTAGAACAGTACAAAAATATTATGTTATACTTCTGGAGGTTAGGCATTTCAAAGTGTGTCTACAAGACTGTTGTTTAGGAAGATGCTGTTTTCGTCGTTGTCGGTTTTGGCATCTCTGGAGGGGGGCAGATTTGTTGCCTCGCTTTTCTACCTTCTAGAAGTTACCTGCATTCCTTGGCTAAGAGTCCCTTCCTTTATCTTCAAGCTCATCATTCCAATCTCTGACTTCTCTTTGTATCCTTATATCTCTCTGACCTCACTCTACTCTCTTCCTCTTATAAGGAACATTGTGATAGCACTTACCCTCTCAGGCAGTCCAGGATCATTTCTTCATTTCAGTACCCTTAACTTTAGAACATACGAGGAGCAACTTACGCTATATAAGGCACCATATTTATAGGTCCTGGGGTTTAAGGTTGAGGAGATCTCTAGGAAGGCATTAATCAGCCTCCTACAGTTTGAGAAAAATATCCCACATCAGCTAGTCTCTGGGTTCTTTGCCATTTCTTGTTAATTTACTTAACCCCGACCACAACTCTTCAAAGTGACTCCATTAAAATTCTTTGAGTTTGCCATTCATTTCCTGCCAGACCTGATGTAATATAAAGTCATCCTTTTGCATCCGTGTTTTTTTTATCTGTACATTTACCCAACCAGGGTTGAAGAAATATTCAGGAAAAAAATTCTAGAAAGTTACCAAAGCAATACTTGATTTTGACACTCACTAAATATTATGCTGTATCTATGCAAACAAAGAGATATCTAGGCATTGTAACAGATATTATAAGTAATCTAGAGATCATTTAAAGTATGTGGGAGAATATGGATAGGTTTTATGCAAATACCATACCATTTTATATGAGAGATTTGAACTTTTATGGATACTGAGGTATGTATGATTGTACGTGCTAAATCTGAAACCAATTAATTTATTAGCATGGATATTATAAAATACAGATGCATGTCTTCATGTGAATTTTTTGAATGTATACTGTTCTGATAAGTAGTAAGCACATGTGATGAGTAGTAAGTACCAGCAGTAAGCATACAGAGATAGGGTCAAACAAACAGCCCTATGAAGCTGGAGTACTTTGTCTTCTGGACTTGATCACTCCCTTTCTCCTCTGAGTGTTCTGCCTCTTTTGATTTCAGATGCAGGCTGAAAACCCAATGAGATTTCTCACCTAAATCTAGCCTTCTTATGGCTGTAAGCCAACATACCCTTTACCCTTTCTACATACAGCCTATTCTCACATTCCTTTTAGCTAACAAATGAACTAGCAAACTATAACAAACTAGCATTGACTTGTTACAAGGGTTGACAAGTTACTACAGTTTTATATTGGCAGTCTCTGGAAATATACTGCTTTACTCCTAAGTGAGTACATTTCTAATAAAACATTATTAGACATACAGGATACTGAACAATGAAATGGAGGAGGGAAAAATGTCCTAGTCAAATTTGAAAGAAGTGCACCTGTCCATAGCTGGATAGCTCTTTTGTCCAGAATGGTGGAAAAAATAGAGAGTAATTTTTACATTTATCCTTCTGGAAAGGAATTCTGATCAGTTTTAATTAATCAGAATTATCTCAAATGTTTTCCCAAAATTAGGTCATCCAAAACATTATATCTTTGAAATACATTTCTAGAAAATACAGAAACTAATCAGATTGTAAGTATTACTGAACACATAATTAAGCAGTATCAACAGGTCTTGTTTTTGTCTCTGAAATGATTCTGACTCCTTTCCCACTTATGCTCAGGAAATAATTTTTTTATTATTTTTTTACTTTCCCTTCTTTGAAACTCTTATTTTCTTTTTTTATTATTATTTCTGTCCTGTCTACCGCATTTTCTTTGCTTTTTTATTTTAAAGAAAATAAAACAAAACAAACAGAACAAAGGAGATCAGAACATAACAATTCAAGTAACACAGGATTTCAAAACAACAGGAAATCAACAGTGGTTACAATATATCTCTTGTTTTCTTCAAAATAGTTGTCCATACTTTCACACATAATAAATTAAAACAAAGCAAAACAGTATAAAACCAATCA